>JALPQI010019938.1:0-21553 GCA_025490895.1 Thaumatotibia leucotreta
GTTACATAAAACATAACTTCGCATTTCGCAACTCAAAAAATATGACGTCAATTATAAATATTGGATGCCATAATACCAACGAAAAATAGACCAAGATAACTAACGTTTGAGGTGGGAATCGAACCCACGTACTCAGCTTTTGAGACTGATGCCTGTACCGCTCGACCACTTTTAGCAACCACCAGTAAATTTTCTCGGCGATATGCAAGGCTAGGCAACTTTGACCATACTCTAAAGGCAAGAAATATATGAATGACATAAAATTTTGTTTTCATTAAAGTCCTTTAATTATGTTTTGTTTTTTAATTTACCCTAAAGTTCCTACTCGTAGACGTTACTTGCCAACCCATGGTACGTCTACCAGGGATCGGAACCGGTTTTTTTCGAAAAACCTCGAAATAGCTCAATATCTTAAAATGTTTTACACTCTTTATGTAGTATTCAACATTTTATGTAACTATTAACATCATAGAAAAAAAACGGAATCCGAACCGTTTTTTTTTGTATGGAGAAAAAACCGGTATCCGATCCCTGACTGCTGCTACTGTCTATACGTCCCTAACTCTACCTACCGCTCGTTATTCTACTCGATTTAATTGGTAGATCGGAGAGATATCGGCTCTCGCCTCCATACATTTAACCAATAACCGTGGCGATTGTATGGATGCTCGGTAATTTATGCGTCTGTCGTTTGTTTTGAGAAACATTTGTATGTAAATTATGAGATTTATGACGCTCGTGTGCATAGTTTGGTTGGGTGTTGAAATTTTTGAGTGAAATTTTGGAATAACGTGACTGTTAAGATTTAAAAAAGATCCTTGCGGTATCGTACTGAGGATGCTCGTTTTTTGTCTTTGATTGATTGACTCAGGCGCTAATAGATACATTACTCAGTGATCGGAGCTTTGCGAGCAATCAAACCTCCCTCTGCATACAAACAGCGTACATATTCAAATATTTGAACAATAGCCTTTTTTATGAAAGACCAAAATGTGAAAAACCTCAAAGCAAATAGTTTCACCAATAAGCGAAAAACCAAACTTCTACAAACAAATGGGTATTGGCAGCCTCTTGAATATATTACAAATTCGCTTTTTTACGTTCATACATACATAAAAACAACGCTTGTTTTTAATTCTTTGTACGAAACCCTTTTTTTACGAAGAAAGAAGTTTGAAAACCCCTCAACAAACTATGATAACCTCCGAACCATTACATCGTTTCAATTTTAAATTCGCTTCTCTGCATGTGGTCATACATACATACATCTTACATTTTCAATTATTTGAACAAAAAACTTTATGAAGACTATCTCATGTCGGTCCCATAGTAAAAGTTCATTAATATGACCTCAGAATAACCTATACCTACATACATATAAAAACAACGTACATTTTGAATAATTTGTAAGAAAGCCTTGTTGTTGTTGTTGTGATTGTATTCTGGCCATTTTTTCCACAACTCGACATCAAAGTCAAACGTGCCTATTTTGCGTGGTCCCAACGCTGGCCCAGTATTTGTTAGGGACTTCACATACACCCTTGAATTTTTTCGCAGGTGTATGCAGGTTTCCTCACGATGTTTTCCTTCACCGTAAAACACTTGTGAATACCAAATGATATTTCGTACATAATTTTTTTGATAAACTCATTGGTACGAACCGGGGTTCAAATTCACGATCGCTGCGTGAAGAAACCATTTTTTTTTATTAAGATCAAAACTTGAAAAACCTTGCCAAAGAATATTTATATTAAAATAACCTCCGAACCATTCAATCTTTTCAATTTTAAAATCGCTTCTCTGCATATGCTCTTACATACATACAACGTACATTTTCCATTGTTTGAACGAAAGCGGCCGGAAGCCGGAAGTTGCCATCGCGGCGACTTCCGGACTTACGATCCGGCTTGTTGGAAAATGGACTACTACGGGCTTTTGGCGAAACGATATTACTTTAGGAAAATTGTTTTTAGATTGTCCATTTTCATTGAGCCTGTTTTAAATAAAGTATTACGCATAATAGTATGGGATTGGGACTGAACTTGGCTGCGACTATAATAATTATGCAAGTAAATCACTACATACATAGTATAAAATAAAGTCACTTTTTCTGTCCCTAAGTCCCTTTGTACGCTTAAATCTTTAAAAGTACGCAACAGATTTTGTTGAATTTTGTTTAATAGGTAGAGTAATTCAAGAGGAAGGTTTTTATGTAGGTATTACCCGTGCGAAGCCGGGGCGGGTCGCTAGTATTATACATAAACAAAAATGTGCTGCCATGGGCAGGGCTCACTTTTCTTAACCCATTTAACCCTACCAGATGTACACAAATGCATTTTTTTTGCTTTTTGTAGTGAGTAACAAAATACCAAAAAAAAAAGAAAAAACCCCAGGGTGGGATTTCTTGTATTCAGGTTTATTTTTCTTTAGCTGGGTTAATTTAATACCGCGTACATATAATATTGTCAGCGCATAATCTTTGACAATTTCAGATACCTACGAGTAGAATATAGCCATTCACAACTTTCATGGACCAATCACAACTAGTTTAAGAAGTTTTAGAAGACTAATAAGGGCATGACACGCATGACGATTGACAGAAGCAACAGATTCTGTCAGACAAAATGTTAGATGACCTTTTCTTTTAAATGCCTGGGTGCTTAGACAAGTTGCCAATCACTAACGCTTAACTTGGCTAAGCATCCTGGATTGTCATCGTTTTAGCTGACGGATTTTAATATAATATTTTATTTAGAATCTCTATGTAATTTTATTGATATTTTTTTCTTTTAATGCCTCAAGCGCATTCAAGAGGCGGTGGAGAGCATATCAGGAATCTATGTTCTAACTAAATACAAAGCTGAAACTCACAGAATTAGATTTGGATAGAAGAAACAAGTTCATTCATTTGTATGGCGGCCGAGCGTGTCAGATTTTGTACTGAAGTTGTTACTTGCCTATGATTTTAAATATGTCTCAGGCCCTTGAGTATTCATATTTTTTTGTGTTGTTGCATTAATATTACTTAAGGAGGCATTATTAATGTTTTTGTTCACTTCAACTTACAAAATTTGACGCCCGAAAGCTGCCAGCTGCGATTAAAGACGGACAACTCAGTGGATTTCACTGAGTTCATTTGACACGCTAAGTAGATACGTTTGCTTGATCTATGGTATATATATATGACTTCTGTGCTGAAACTCTGTATGCTTAGCACATGATTGGCGCGACAGTATCTCGCCGCGAGATAGTCAATCCGTCCCTCTTTTGTTAATATAACTAGTGAAAGACGGGAGATCTATCTTGCGGCGACATGCTGTCGCACTTATCATGTGCTAAGCCTGCTAAACTCACTTTAGCAACGTTTGAAGCTCTCTATCGACTACCTAAAGTAGCGCCGGAATATTTTATAGCCCCAGACGTGTGGCCATTCTGAATTTACGTGTATTTCTAATTTTATTCACGTCAATCCAGCACGGAATTGGCCGTGTTACGGTTTCAGTTACATTCGGATTCAGGAGTTCACGTTTTATGGCGCAGACAAGTTCTAACTTGCACAATCGGGTAGGCTAGTAACATAATAAATAAATTGGGACATCTTACACAAATCGACCTAGTCCCATGGTGAGCTCAATTAAAGTATTGTGATGTAGGTACCAAGCGACGATACATACCTATACAAGGTGCTTAGAGGAAACGGAAAAAAATAATCACGCAATTTCGGTATTTTTTAAAAAAATTTGAATGTATTTTCATATAAAAAGTAATTGTTATTCATAAAACTAGCACATGTAATTAGTTTTAAGTTTTTTTTTTCTAGAAACTTCATTTTGAAAGGTTTTATTTCTGAATTTTTGACATCTATCAATGAGCATAGTGATAATATGCTCCTTAATGGCGTCAACGCCTTTAAAAAGACTTTTGTACTGAGAAACAATAAGAAAATATATTGGCAATAACTCTAAAACTAGGCGAAATTTAAAAAAGTATAATTTTATGTGACATTTTAGTCTTAAAATATTATGATCAGGAATGCTGTTTAAAATTTTACCCCTTCCTCATGGGCACCGTGTATATAATATACAGATACATATAAATATACAGCCTTAAATACTCTCCGCTGTTTGTATACTCCATTTCAAATACCATGGCCCGAAGCCACTTCAAAGATTTATGTGGCATCGGGCAATGGTATTTGAAATGGAGTATAAGCACCCTAGCCGCTCCAATCATTTTGATGGCGACTGTACCCGTCTTTTATAAACGACACTTAAAAGCGGGTAAGAAATCGCCCAATCTAGTGTACCTATTCAGTGATCGTAATTTTACCAATTGTGATAATACGAAGATATTTACGAAAGGTGTGCCCTAATTTACCTTTGTGGCGCCAATTAACGGGGCTTACCAAGTAAAAGCCGTGGCTAGAAATCTGAACCTATGACCTTCGCCGCTGTAGACCGAGAGACGAACTTTACTTAACATACTTCATAGCATACCGTTGGGTTACCATGACGTAATAATGCGATCCAGTTTAGATTCAGGGAAAGAGACAGTGATATACGACTCGTATAGCTTTGTCCTTTTCTCTCGACCTAAAATGAACTGCATTAGTAAGCCAAGATGCCATTCTGCAATCGTATACAATAAGCGATAAGTCATGTGCAATAAGCGATAATTTATGGAATCAAGTGATTTTTTGTACGAATCTGTAATTATAATAAATATATTTATTTATCTTGGGACTTCTTACACAAATCGATCCAGTACGGTAAGCTCAATTAGTCTTGTGATGGTACCAAGCGACGGTACGTACCTATACAAGGTGCTTAGAGGAAACGGAATAATTTTAAACACGCATTGCGTAAATAAATACACAAATACTGCCCTCTGTCGTTATTGCGTCCAGCAGTGGACTTCAATGGGCTGATGATGTGCTTAACTGACACAACTACAGTATATAATAAAGAAGGTACTCGTACCTAATACTTACATGCCTGAATTTTTAAAGCAACGTGTAATCTAATTATAATTATCATAGGTCTTGCATATAGTACACGTTGTTGTTGTTGTTGTTGTTGTTTAAATATTGTTTGAAGTACTATTATGTACTAAACAATATTTTTAGTACAGATGGTGTCTTTTTTAGGCTTTAGTGCGAGAAGTGGGTCATTTTACGTTAGGTCCACAACTTCGGAGGGCCATCAAAAAGGAAATTCGTAACCCGTGTCGATTTAAAACACTCTTCGGTCGTGTTTTAAAACATTGCCACTCGTTTCGAATTTCATGTTTTTTGCACTTGTGTCGTAATGCACTATTTTATTACTCATTTGGAGTAAATAGCATTTAAAACAGTAACATTATTTTTCACATTTTCCATCGTAAAATATTCAGAATATAAGTCTGATTTTATACCAAGCGTAATGACTTCATAAATAATTGAATTGTACCTGCAATATCCACTCCTACGTATATTTTGTAGGTGTAATAATGTAACGTGAAATAAATTAACTTAGACCCTTGGCTGACCCTCACATCCTTGGTTATTGGATTTTAATTTTGTAAATCCCCTGAGCTTAGACTCATTTTGAAAATATTGTCACGATTATTTCGATTGTATTTATTTAGGATGTGTCTGGTTTACCTATGAAATTGGCGTTTTGTATAATTTTATGGATAGTCTTTATTTTACACATTGAATTCTTGGGTTAATTGTAAATGTGCTAAATAAAACAAGGCAATATTCGTCAATTTAAGGAAATAATCTTTGTTATACTCTACGAGATCTAAAGGTGCATACAAACCAAAAGAGCATTCGCTGTTCTATCCCCCGTTCTACGAAATCAACCAATCACGTTTTGTGTAACGATCGAATTTCGTAGAGTGGGGGGTTAGAATAGCGAATGTTCGTTTGGTCTGAATGTACCTTAAGAATGAACTTTTGACTGTTATAGATTAATCCTTATTAATATGAGGGTAAGACTCACTATTTTTTTATGAACTTAACGTCATATATAAGTGTCATTTCGGAACTGTCAAATTTCCGCTGTTAACTTCTTAGAAATTGACAACTATACTAGCCATGATAATCGAGGGAAAAAAAATGTCTACACATAACTCGTAACCGTCTCTCGCACTACATCTCTATAAATAAATAGCATAATGTACGGTAATCACACGAAAATGCCTCCAGTCACGCCCGGGTCGAGTCGTGAGGAATCGGTGCATATTGTGTGCAACCTGATAGCTCGCTTGTTACTCTTGTTGGGGTATTGTGTTTCATATTTATAATACCGTCGAATGTCATCCAGTAAATATTTAGTAGTCTGATTAAAAAAAAATCGCGATGTTGTAGGACACAATTTAGCTTTTACTCTTATACAATTGGCAATGTAATTTATACCTAAATTCCATATTTTCTAACCTTATTATTGTATTTTTTTTAATAAAAATTGAAATTTTTGCTTTACACTATAGGGAGAAAGCTATTTTTTGTGTATGCTTGCCTATTTAAAGGTTGAACTGTATTACTAGCGATGATCATTGAGAAAAAATGTCTACACATAACTCGTAACCGTCTCTCGCACTACATCTCTATAAATAAATAGCATAATGTACGGTAATCACACGAAAATGCCTCCAGTCACGCCCGGGTCGAGTCGTGAGGAATCGGTGCACATTGTGTGCAACCTGATAGCTCGCTTGTTACTCTTGTTGGGTATTGTGTCTCGTGTAGACGCGTGTAAACATAACATTTACTGGCATGATTTGAATATTTTTTATGAAATTTAGAATATCATCCTTAATTTTGACCCTGTTTTTAGAAATGACAAATGAAAATTTTGCTTTACACTAGGATGAGAAGGCTAAAACACACGCTTTTTGTATTTGCCAATTTAAGAGTTAAAGAATCTTTGTTATACTCTGCGAGATCTTAGAGTGTACTTTGGAGTAATAGATTTATCCTTATGAATATAAAGGTAAGACACCAATTTTTCGGTGAACATCGTCATATAATTATATAAGGGTAATTTCTGACAAATTTTCGTTCTATAGAAATAGAGAAGTACATACATATTGGCGTTGATAATCGAGGAAAAAAAATGTCAACACATAACTCGTAGCCGTCTCTCGCACTACATCTCTATAAATAAATAGCATAATGTACGGTAATCACACGAAAATGCCTCCAGTCACGCCCGGGTCGAGTCGTGAGGAATTGTGCACATTGTGTGCAACCTGATAGCTCGATCGCTTGTTACTCTTGTAAGGTATTGTGTTCCGTGTAGACGTGAAGAGTTTAGTAAGATTTGAGAATTATAGTCCATTTCAAATACGAAGGCCCGATGTCACTCGAAACTTTTGTCGTTTAATTGGTCCACTACAAATTGGCACGTGTATGCAAAGCAGATGTATGCAAAAAATATCACGCCACAAAAGGGTCTGTCCAGGTTTCTTTTGTTATCACTGATCCTATTGTTGACGCCTTATGAATTTGTCAAGTGGAATCGGGTATTCGTATTTAAAATGGACTTTACCTGCGATGTTTTAGGACATTTAGCTTTTACCCTTAAATGGGTAAAGTAGCATAATGTTAAATTATGTAAAACTGCTGATGTGGTGGATTTTAATTAATTAAAGTAATACGTATGTAGTTGCTAGGTCACTATTTTAAAGTCGTAAATCAAACACAGCGGATTTTTTAGGCACAGCGACGAATATAAGTTTGCCCGGGTCGAGTCGTGAGAAATCGGTGCACATTGTGTGCAACCTGATGATATGTAGACGTGATAAGTTTGGTAGATTTGAGTATGACCTGTGATATTTTCAGGACGTTTAGCTTTTTCCCTTAAATTGATAATGTAACATAATGTTAAATTATGTAGGTATAACTGCTGATATGGTGGATTTTAATAAATTAAATTAATACCCTGGTATGTAGTTGCTAAGTTTACTATTTTAGGTCCACTTGCACCGATCGTGATTAGCGATTTAATCCGGATTAACGCATCATTTCGTATGGTATTTGACAACTAAATTAACTCGCTAATCTCGATTGGTGCAAGTCCGCGTTAAAGTCGTAAATCAGACACATAGCGGATTTTATAGGCACAGCGACGAATATAAGTTTGCCCGGGTTGAGTCGTGAGAAATCGGTGCACATTGTGTGTGACCTGATAGCTCGCTTGTTACTCTTGTAAGGGTATTGTGTTCCGTGTAGACGCGATAAGTTTGGTAGATTTAAGAATTACCTGCGATGTTTTAGGACATTTAGCTTTTATCGTTAAACTGGCAATGTAACTTATCATCATCATCAGCCTATATATTCCCTATATAGTCCACTGATGGACGTAGGCCTCTCCTATTTATGCGTTAGGAGGTAAATGCCCATAATCGCCACGCTATGCAAGCGGATTGGCGATCGCAGTAATGTGTCCACTATGATGACGCTGCTGCCCATCATCAATCTTTTATCAAATAATGGTCAGTGACACTTCAATCCCTTAGTCGACTCTTACGACACCCGCAGGAGGAGTTGGGGTGGTGACAAATGTATTCTCACTGCCACCACACGGCACTGCTGATGTGGTGGATTTTAATTCATTAAATTAATACCGTGTTATGTAGTTGCTAGGTTTATTATTTTAAAGTCGTAAATCAAGCACATAGCAGATTTTATAGGCACAGCGACGAATATAAGTTTGCACGGGTCGAGTCGTGATGTACCTGATAGCTTGTTAGTCCGTGATCTGTTAGAAAATTTTTTGACTTCAGTTTTTTACCTATCTCGCTCGCTCTTTTTGCATACCAATATGAGGCGAGCAGGACAGGTATAGAACCGAAGGTTTTTCTAACAGCTCACGGACTGTAATGTTGTTAGGGTATTGTGATTCGTGAAGACGTGGAAAAGTTTGGTAAGATTTGAGAATTAACTCCGTTGTGAGCACGACATTTAGCTTTCAACAATCTTTGATAGATAGGTACTAGCGAAGAAAAAGACGAAAGATTTGTTCTTAAACTTAATTAAGGCTGCGATTTACCAAACTTTTTTTCGAATAATAACGATATACTAGTGTCAAATTACTATGGAGTTATGACATTACTATCCGAGAGTAAGCGTTATTTTTCAAATAACAAATTGGTTAAATCGACCTTACCGATTAAATGTCTATGTAATCAATAGACATTTAATCTTTCTTTGATGTCATAACTACAATCCATCATGCTTACAATTTATGTGCAGTTTTGGCCAATTTGAGCAATCGGTTCTATATAAAATATATTTACAATATATTTGTGCGATAACATTTCCTACTTTTCTTCGTAGTCAAAACAATGTATAGATAATTAGATACGCTATTGAATCTATATTTGTCATGTAGATTTCTAAATTAAATCGAACTACGATCATTAAGGGACAAAGCAACAAGGACATAATGGGAATGCGACGCGGCACTTCAAAAACATTTCAGTCTATATGAATACACGGAAGTTATGTAGGTACTTTTTTTTTCAAAACCGGAAAGAGGCGGCTTTACTATTGAGATATGTTTTTTTGATATTATTTCTCAAAAAGTGAGTACATTTGGATTTTGATAAAAATTGGTAGGCTGGTAGAGTCAATGATGCTGAGCAAGATCCACCACAATTCCCAAAATGTCCCAAAATGTTTGTATGAAACATTTCGTTTTTGTTACCGAAAATGTATAGCAATCTGGTAACAAAAAAGGAAACTCCCATATAAACTTCCTGGGACATTATTTTATTATTTTTTTAATAACTCAATAACAGCAAGTAAAATTATTTTTGACATAAATAAGCTTCCCTTTAATTTAACGGAGATCAATAAAAACACGGTGTATTATTAATAAATGAATTAGAGTACCTACTATCCAATTGTACCTATTATTCTTCTATCTTGATATTGCTATATAACTGTGAATCAGCTTTATTTCTCCTAGTGCATGTAAGTAGTTATACAGGGTGTTCATTTCGATTTGCCATAAATTAGATAGGTTACTTGGGCCATTAATAGAAGTTGTCTGGTATATCGGCTTTTGGAAAATTCGATATAAAATATTTTTTTTTGTTTTCATACATAATAAATTAAATGGTAAGTGTGAGAGAACCTTAAGAATAAAATAAAAGTTAAGTTAAGGTGACTGACGGCACATGTCAAAATAAGTAACATTAGAATGTAATAAAAGTTGCAACACACATGTTCAGTGATTAAAATTATTTTTTTAATAACTCAATAACGGTAAGAGTTAAAACACTAGTTTCTTAGAGAAATTAATTATATTTGACCTAAATAAGCTTCCCTTAAATTTATAGCATATGAAGAAAAACACGCTGTATAATATGACCTACCAATTTGAAATTTGCTTCTCACTAAGTGACACGTCTCATTTAATTGTACACTGTGATGTAACATTGATGTACAGTGTACACCCTATCCTTAGCAAATGTTCAAAACGTTTATTTCCAAATTCAGGTACACAAATAAAATCAATTTCCTTGACTGTACCAAGCTCCTTCAAAGCATTTCAATTAAGCATTTAAAAATGGAATCGAAACAGCAATTTACTACATTAACGAGTTTCCTCTAAGGTACAATTTAATGTAGAAACGACTGATTCCAAAAAAGCATATGTGTTGTTTATTCTAATAAAGTTAAGCTGTTGTTTTACTAACTTCGTTTTCCATTTTCAAATTGGTTTTTCTGTTACTAATTAGAGTACTTAGTAAATTGTATAGGAATGGTAGTGAAGTAGATTGAGTAGGTATTTTAATGTTATTTGAACTGCTTAGCAGAAATTAAATCGTATACACTTTCAAGTTGTATTCCAATTTCTTGGAAAATTATGTACGTATTATGTGAAATAGAAAATGTTATGTTCAATTAGATTTAATTTTGAATAAATGATTTTGACCGGCTCTCTTAATTTTGACTTTTTTTATTATATGTGACGAAGACGATCGTAGTTTTCCCTCTCTGTCACTCTTTCATATTAGTGCGACGTAGACAGTTAGCTGCCTTTCGTTTACGATTGACGAATACGCGTTAGCGATTGGCAACTTGTCTAAGCACCCTGAGCTCTCAGCCCACCTGATGGAAAACGAGAACTGAGGCCCATGGACATAGGGACGTAAAAATCGCCTATGCGCTGCCTACCCTGAGACTTAGATGGATTGTCTCTATCTCTGCCAGTAATTACACCGGCTAGCTTACCCCCAAATCAACACACAGCAGTGCAAACACTGCTATTCAGCGGCAGATTAACGGGTAAGACGACCACTAGCAAAACCCATCCTTGTTATACTCGGATATCCCTGAATATTAAAAAATCATGAATAATACTTTCAAACAAGACTTTTGAACAGAATCAAACCAGCCGTTATTGAATAACTACGGAACCCTACACTAAGCATGGCCATGGTACGATCACTGTACTGAAGTTTTGCATGCTAGTACATAATATTAGGTCATTAATAGTGTCATTACCTATGAAATTGGCGTTTTTTATGGAGAATTTTGTGAGTCTATTTTCCATACAATGAATCTTGTGTAGGTATATTTTTTTGCTGTCATAATCCAAACAAACCAAATTTTGCCGGTAATATTAAACACGTGGCTGTGACTAAGGCGTCTCTTGTACCTATAATTATCTCTACTTCAGAAAACAAGGTATTATTAGTACATTGTGCATCAAGGGAGGTAAGTACGGAATTACTAACGAGAGTGTTAGAAGCCCGACGCCGTCAGGCGGAGGGCTTTTATGACTCGAGTTAGTATTCCGCTTACCGACCGTGATGCATTCAATGTTTTTCATCACACTTGCCGACAAAAAAATAAGTTTTAAGAAATAACATTATTAAATGACGTACTGACATTTCTATTACTCCCTAGGGAATTTCACTTTTCTATTACTCCCGCTGCGCGCGCAAACAATGGCGTGCTTAGACAGCAAGTGTGATGAAAAAATACATTTATACCTACTTCAAACATATAAACCGGCAGCATAAGACAAGAGTTGTTTTCAAAGCTTATTTTTGAATATTATAAGGAAAAAAACTATTATTAGTGTGAAAAAACCTTTGTTATACAGTGCACTTTTGAGAACAAAGAATATATCTAAGTGTCTCTTTTTAGATACGTAATAAAATTAGGGACCATGTAGGGACCTGTCAGAAGTCTATGACCAAAAACGCCAATTTCATAGATAATGACCCAATAATTGGGTTTCTTATCTTATCTTATTAGTGGGGCCCTTACGGATACACTTCGACCCATTGGGATCTTTTGTGTAATTGCCCCCTGTTTCGCCTACCCCACGGATTGTTCTATCAACTCAATATGTTTTAGGATGGATCGTAGCGGAAGCGTTTTGACCTCCTTCGGTTCCAGATAGCCGGTTCCGAAGTCTTTCATCCTTTGTCTGGCGATGGCATGACATTCGCACATCAAGTGTTTCATTGCCTCCTCTTCTTCGCCATACATTCTACAGTCTATGCTCTCAGAAAGACCCATTTTGGCCAAAAGAGTTTTGACCCCAAAGTATCCCGTGAACACTAATTGGGTATACAAGTAGTAGCCTGATCCGGTCAAATATCACCTCCATCATTCATTCTGAAATTGGGTAAGTACTTGCGAATACTTACCTAATTCAGTATTCATAGCATTGCGCGAAAATACATCCTTAACCACTCTTCTCAGTCCCCAGAAAAAACAAAACACACAGTTTTCCCATTACATTGCGATCGCGTTAGAACTTCTTCAGAAACCGAGTCAAAGAAACGGTTCAAGGAATTACTCTTCTTACTGTAATTCGATCACGACTGTGGTAATCCTGCCATGGGGATGTGAACTTTATGTGAAGGGACTAAAGACCATTCAGAACAATGAAGTTCTGAGGTAACAATAAACCGATGTTGTGTTGAGAACAATGGGGCGTAGCACACAGGTGAAATACAGTAGTGTTGTATATTTTTAAAATATTTGATATTTTGTGGAAAAACTCAAATCGTTTTATGAAATATTTTTGATTTGTATTTTTAAATAGTAACACTACTATGAATATACATTTTGTAACCACTGTCTGAAAAACCTTAAATTTACCTACCTAGTTTGGAAAAAAACTTTTTGTATTTCTTCTTGCGAAAAGCCCATTTCCCAACCAATTTGTAGCTAAGTCTTTATTTATTTAATTTATTGCACAAAATAAAAAAAACTTGACGTTCAAAAGTCGGACTTAATGCCATAAGGCATCCTCTACCAGTTAATCTTTAGACAAAGCAGAGAGATTGTGGGCGAAGCAACTAAAATAATACAATACTTACTAAAAAGAAGCACTTATGCACGTATTAAGTATATGCATTAAGTACCTGTAACATTCGATAGCAAAAAACAAAAAAAAAATAGCAATAGCATTTCTTGTCTTTGACACATATCGTGATACACGTTTGCAGGTTAATCTTTAATTGCTTATCAATATTTTTAACTAATTTTACGTACTTAGGCGGAACTTTTGACAGTTAAATGAGGAATTACAAGCTCTCGGGAACTCACTTATACCTACCTGTATCGTTTGGTCCAATTCTGTATATTGTATACCTATCATACTGTTTTTCGATAAAACTGTCCCCAAATCGGCCGAAAGGTAAGAGATTGGATTCGGGACGCGCAGTAAAATGTCTCAGGAATTCTCCGGGAACATCTATTCCTACAGAATCGTTAAGCAGAACAATTCAGTGTCGCATGAGTTATAGATAAGAATACTACATAATATATGTATATTATGTAAGTATACCTATGAAAGTATGTAAGGGCAAGAGGGGCAAATGCAACTATGAGATAATTCCGACTAATTGAAATTACCTACTCTTAATTTGTAAAAAGATCATATTTACCTTCTATTGTATTGAGTTGCTTTTGAAATAAATCAAAGAATGTTCTAGGTATCTTCCAAAAGTTCTTAAAAACAGATTAAAAGTCCATTAGTTGAAATTACCTCATAGTTACATGACCTTATATGAATCTGCTAGAGGTTCAACCAACACTATTGTTGACTCGTTAAGGGTGCGGCTCCACTGACGCGGAGCGGAGCGGAGCTGTGGGAGCTCGACCAATGAGAGCGCATCACAGTGTTTCGATTTTTAAGAATGTAATTGGTCAATTCAATTCGCTACCTCTCCCCATTCGACAAGCCCCGAGCAAGGCCATTTTCAAACGACTTCTCCGCAAGCATCTTTTGACAGAAGAATAAACATAGTTTCCTCCGTCCCTTAGATATATAAATCGTATGTATTAGTTTATTGTATTAATATATAAGTAATAATAATATGTAATTATATTGTAGGTTTAGACTTGTTTTGTATAGGTACATTACTTATTAGGATCTTTTTTTTTTAATAACAGTTGTTTCTATAAAGTAATCATTTCCTGCACCAACTTAAATGTCTCTGTTTGGCCCTATGGTTGACTGGTAGAGAATGCCATTTGGCATTAAGTCAGCCATTTGTACAGCATTGTTTGTTTTGTGCAGTAAAGTTTAAATAAATAAATAAATTTTGCACAGCTCCGCTCCGCTCCGCGTCAGTGGAGCCGCACCCTAAGACTAGTCAAGTAAGGCGGCTGTCCCAAATCAAAACCTAGCAAGGGACATTTTTTGTCAAGATACGTTTTTTAATGTATCTGCCCTAAATGTTGAGCTGCGTCTAATGCAAAAACACCTGTATTTCTATCTCAATTAGAACCAAAGTTACGAGATCCACCAAACCTAGCAAGGGCATTTCTTACATGCCACCAACATATTCAAAATCCTAGTAAGTAACATTTTCAAGTCCAAAAACCTGGCAACTGCATGCTATACTAGGTTTTTGAGTTTGTAAATGGAACACACTAGATTTTTGAATATGGAAATTGTCCCTTACTAGGTTTTTGATTTTAATAATTGCCGAAGGGTCGTACAAGGAATTCAAATATAACAATAAATAAAACCTATCAAGTCAGTAATGAGTGAAGTTTGCGTCCTAATGGTCGCCGCTCCCGCGCTCCCTGCCTACGGTTTTTGTCAACGCCCTGCGGGTGTCGTATGAGTCGACTGAGGAATTGAATTGATATTGACCATTTATTTATCGACGATCGATGACGGGCAGCAGCGTCATCAAAGTGGCCAAAATATTAATAATTTTCACTAAAAGTGTTAGTGAACTCAAGGCTTAAGGTTTTAAGTTGGTGACGAGACCAAGATTGTGTTCTAAAAGTGCGTGATTATGGAATTATGCAATTATTTAGGCTTTGTTTACAATTATTTTAGTTTCTACTGACGATTGGTATAGGGCGTTTTGGTTGTTAACCGACGAAGAACCAACCGAAAATTGTACTTTTTGATAATAAACAAAATTGGATCTTCGATAATTCGTAACGTCACTATCATTACGTGGATTATTTGTCGGTGTTGTCCGTTGTCTCTATGGAAGAACCCTGGACAAATTATCAGAAGCTTCAAATTACGACGAAGGTACTGATAAAACAAATCAAATAATAATCAGTACTTGTTGCTATTGTATTGTATCTGTTATTTCATTCCACAATTCGACATCAAACGTGCATGTTTTGCGTGGTCCCGACGCTGGCCCAGTACTTGTTGGGGACTTTACATACACACTTAAATTTCTTTGCAGGTGTATGCAGGTTTCTTCACGATGTTTTCCTTCACCGTAAAGCACTTGTGAATATCAAATGATATTTCGTACAAAAGTTTTTGAAAAACACATTGCGGATTTGAATGTTTATTGCCGTTTTATTATTTTCGCTGGTAAGCCAAAAGTCACGTGTGTAGTAATGTTTATAGGTACACGTGATATTCGAATGGTATGCACATGCATACACTCGTAGCAGAAAATGATACCCAAATTTTCTCCTATCAGGATCGAAAAAGCTCGCGATTCTTAGTGGAAATCATATTAAAAGTTACAAAAACAAAAAACAAGTGCAAGACAACTTTACAAAAAAATAGGTCATTATGGCAATGAACCTACTAGGGGAAGTTTATGTTCAGTAGTGGACATTTATCGGCTTAGAATGATGTTTTGGGAAGTTTCAATGAGGAGTCATTTGTTAGTACTTTGCAGCGAACCTCTGCGGGAAAGAACTATTAATTTAAAATTATTGACTAAGGTAGTCAATAATTTCAAAATAACTATAATTCCCTAGATTGCAATTAAATAGGGTGCTTTGGGGTAATTTCAAAAGTCGTCTTATTTCGATTTACCATAAGACGTACCATATAAAAAAAACTGTCTGTCAACGTCAGACGTGTTTTTTAGAAAATTTTCTGTTATTTTGATAAAAAATGTATTTATTGGCTGATATACTCCATCTTTGTACAATTTTAGCGGTAGAAGTGATACCGCTAATGACTAATCATGTACCGACTCGCTAATATACATCGAAAGAAAACATAACAGAAAATCATGCAAACTAGAAGCAAAACACGGAGTCAAGCGTCCACACTATCCGCACGCCCACCACCATCGTCCGCCTCGTCCTCCTCCTCCTATTCGGAATCGTCGTCGGGTGAAGAATTCGCCACTGCACCCGACACCAGCGAGTCGAGCGACGAGCGCGGACCGCCGCCGCCGCCGCCACGACCACCTGCGCGACGCGGACGGCCACCGCTGCCGGCACGCTTGGGGCCCGCGGGACATCCTGCCCCGCCCACGGCTCCCGCTGCCGGTGGTGTAGTGCGACGCATGCAATGGTCTCAATCCATGAACGAGAACGTCATGCGCGCCTACTATGGGGCTACAGAGGGAGAAACTAATCTATCCGCGTATCGTGTCCGGATGCTTCCTCTGTTTCAGGCCCTTGAACCAACCATAAATGTGACTGCGCAGCGATTATCGGATCAAGTGCGAGTCATCCAACGATTAAAGCGGCTGGATGACTCGACACTTGATCGGCTTCGCCTGGAGGCTCTCCCTGTTCGTGCGGCCTCCGCTTCGGCGCGGGACCCGCCCGCCATGTTGCCGGATCCGGTGCCGGCATCCGACCTGGCACCGGGGGCACCGCGGGTTGATTCCAGTGCCGACGGGGATGACGTTACGAACCTGAGTGTGAGTACTTCAGACAATGAGCAATTGAGGAGGACTCTGGAAGAGGCGATTATGCAGCATCGCTTCACACCCGAATCTAGGCCACGATTACCACGTTTGCCCATGAATAGGCGCAATCTAGCGTTGATGGGAGCCCTAAACGCTTTACTGGAGCCGTATATACGATCCAGTAAAGATTTGGAAGATACGCACTCGATCATGTACTGCGGGGCCATCGCGGCGTGCCGTGTTGCTCGAGTCAAATTTCCGGACTCTGACCGTGCACCTAGGACCGCCGGAGGTGACCCCGCATGGCAGGTGCGGATCGAGCGTCGTATCGACTCGTTTAGGACTCTCATTGCAAAGCTGATCTGCTTCAGGGGGGGTAACAACCGCCCCCGAGTAATGCGCTTTGTGAACCAGGCGTTCGCGGGAACGGGTATTGCACCCCGCGACTACATGGCCAACCTCACAGAGCGCATCGACTTTCTGAAGCAGAAGGTTTATGCATGGGCAAACCGTATTCGCCGCTACAGAGAGCGTGTGAACCGATTCCAGCAGAATCGCCTTTTCCAGAGTGACCAAAGGAAGGTTTACCGAAAGTGGGAGGAAACCGACTGCCGTGTGTCCGACGCGCGGTTGCCGGATGCTACTGCTATGAGTGATTTCTGGCGTAGTATCTGGTCAGCGCCCGTCGGACACACCGAGAGTGAATGGATGACCGTTGTCGAACGTGAATGCGAGACCATCGAAGCTATGGGGGCAGTCACCATCAGCCCCGATGACGTAAGTTGTGCTATCCGCACGACTCAGAACTGGAAAAGTCCTGGGCCGGATGGATTACACAACTTCTGGCTAAAATGGTTTCGATGCTCGCACTCACGATTGGCAACGCAATTCCAACAAGCCCTCGAGCGCGGTTCCCTGCCACCTTCCTTAACAACTGGAGTAACCTTCCTGCTCTACAAGTCCGGTAGTACCACGGAAGCGAAGAACTACCGACCCATCACGTGCTTGCCCACAATGTACAAGCTCCTTACATCCATTTTGAGAGTTAAAATTAACACGCACATTGTTGCGAACAAAGTTTTGGCTCCTGCTCAAAATGGATGTAGGGTTGGGTCCCGTGGTACTAAAGAGCTCCTCCTCATTGACATGACCATTTGCCAGCAAGTTCGGCGTAACAAAGGGGCCCTCTCCGCTGCTTGGATTGACTATAAGAAGGCCTATGATTCGGTGCCTCATTCATGGTTGGAAAGGGTCTTGGAGCTGTATAAAGTTAATGCAACTTTAAGATCCTTTCTTGGCGCGTGTATGAGGCAGTGGACCACAGTCCTTCGTCAACCAGGAGGCGAGGATGGCCCCTCTGGTCCGCAGGACTTAATAAGGATCGAGCGAGGAATATTCCAGGGTGACAGTCTGAGTCCCTTATGGTTCTGCCTAGCTCTGAATCCGCTCAGCACCCTGCTGAAGGATTCAGGACTAGGTTGCCGGCTTCGGAGAGAGGGTGAAGTCATTTCTCACCTTCTGTACATGGATGATCTCAAATTATTTGCGCCAAATAGCCAAGACTTGTTGGAGCTACTGCGAACCACAGAAGTTTTCAGTAGTGCCATCAAAATGGAGTTTGGTGTCGATAAGTGTGCGGTTATGCATGTGCAGCGGGGGAAAGTAGTAAATTCAACAAATTTACAGCTTTCTGAGACAATGTCGTTCAGATCTATCTCGGAAGCAGAAACCTATAAATACCTTGGTATGTCACAGTCTTTGGGTATTGAAGATATGGGAATTAGACAGGCGGTGAAGGAGCGCTTTTTCAGCCGGCTCACAAAAGTACTTAACAGTCTTTTGTCAGGAGGCAACAAAGTGCGCGCCTTCAACGCCTGGGTAATACCCATACTCACATACTCTTTTGGCATACTAAGGTGGACTCAGACCGAGCTGGACGCCCTGGATCGAAGGGTCCGTACACTGCTTACCACACATCGAATGTTACACCCGCGCTCATCAGTTATGAGATTGTACATCCCGCGTAAATGTGGAGGCCGCGGCTTCTTAAATGCCAAAGACCTCCACAACCGCGAGGTGTACAATCTTAGAAACTATTTTCTTAACAATGAGTGCGGGATGCATCGAGATGTGGTGGCAGTAGACCGGAACCTCACGCCGCTCTCCTTGGCAAAAGAGAACTGGCGCAGACCTGTGGTGCTAAGCACCGAGGACCGCAAGGCGGTATGGAAGAGCAAGGAGCTACACGGGCGGTTCTACAAAGCCCTCACGGGACCTGACGTAGATCTGCTCGCGTCGGTGAACTGGCTAGGATTCGGGGACCTCTTCGGAGAAACCGAGGGTTTTGCCTGTGCAATTGCTGACGAGGTTATCATGACGAATAACTACCGGAAATATATCCTGAAGGACGGTACGGTCGACATTTGTCGGGCATGCCGCCGTCCCGGTGAGTCACTCAGGCATATTATTTCCGGTTGTTCTCAGATTGTTAACACCGAGTACTTGCACAGACACAACCTCGTAGCCAGGATTATATACCAGCAGCTTGCTCTTCAATACGGCCTCGTGGGCTTCGAAGTGCCTTACTATAAGTACACACCTGCGGCAGTTCTCGAAAATGGTCGTGCCACGCTCTATTGGGATCGATCTATCATCACGGACAGGACTATTGTAGCCAATAAGCCTGATATCGTGCTGATAGATCGATCGCAACGCCGGGCAATGCTCATCGACATCACCATCCCCCATGACGAGAACCTCGTGAAGGCAGAGAAGGACAAAGCCAGTAAGTACCTTGACTTGGCTCACGAGGTAACCGACATGTGGGACGTTGATTCGGCGATCATTGTGCCGATAGTTGTTTCTGCGAATGGTCTCATAGCGAAGAGCCTCGATCAACACCTCAAGAGGCTCTCGCTAGGTGGTTGGATCAAGGGTCAGATGCAGAAGGCGGTAATCCTGGACACGGCGCGCATAGTCCGGCGGTTCCTCTCCCTGTAGCCCTAACCACCGGCAGCTTGGGCCCGCTCCGCTGCCGGCGGCCCTCTAGGTTAGGTTTTTTATAATGTGTTTATATGTTTTGTATCTTTTTTGTATGTTGTATTGTATTTTACTTTTATAATCATATTGTAAAACACCTAACCCGAGACGCATAATAAATAAAGACGTACCATTATTTTTATCATTATCAAGATTTATTCCGAAATTACCCGAGCATTTCTGTAGTTTGAAATTACCCCAATGCACTATACTGCACAATTACCTTAGGTACTATTAAAATGGTAATCCTAATCCGAATTTCAAAGTAGGCATTTGCTTGATTTTATATTTGAAATGTAAAAGTTTACTGCTTACAAGCCGTAAAATGTACCATTTTTGTACCACTTGCTAGGTTTCAGTTTTGTAATTGACATAAAATTTCTTTTATTTTTTGTAATCAGTTGTTAGTAAGGTACATAAAAGTTCCAAATAGATACATATATATTAATTTTCAATAGTTTGTCTTATAAAGCAAGTTATACTTCTTTACATAAAACCAAGTCTTGTGAGATAAAGGTCTCTGCTACTATTTTTTTTTAACAAAATGTTTGTTTGCTTCTCCTGTAAAATTTCGCTAAATACACTTACTAGGCTTTGATCTGGGACAGCCGAAGGGTTATGGACAAGTTGCAGAACATTCTTAAAATTTCAGGCACATACTCGAAAGTTTCCGAGAAATTTCATGAGTATTTAATAGTAAGTTCCAATTGAGAATGTTTCAATGAGAACATATAAATGTTATTAATAATTGTTTTATATCGTAAATAAGTAAACAAGGCAGTAAATATGACTCATAAAACATTGTATCTATACTCTGTTTGGTTTGGTGTTTAAAAAAAGGTAAACAGTAGTAAAGGTAACTTGCAGTATCTTTTTATTGAAAAATGCATTTCAAAATCCAAACTAGGTACTTAATGAATCAGAAATAATGTAAATCACTGTATTTCCTTGTTATATTATGCATATTTGCTAAAACTTATTTTCTACTCGTAGTTTTCAATAAAAAGATACTGCAAGATTGTTTACCAATCTTGCTGTATCTTTTTATATATCAGTGTTTTATATAGCAGTGTTTTGAAGTGTCACTGACCATTCTACAAGATTGATGATGGGCAGCAGCGTCATCATAGTGGACACATTACTGCGATCGCCAATCCGCTTACCCAGCATGGCGATTATGGACATTTACCTCCTAATGCGTCTATACGCATGACTATCAAAGGATGATGATGATGATGATGATGAAACTAAACAGAGTATAGGACGGTCTTGGCTTGATGAGATGATTTGTTGAATTTAGATTCTTGAGAACATTCTCTATGGAAGTTTCGCAACTTATGAAACTTCTCCTCGGTACAATGCTAGTAAGGGTCATCATCATCATCATCATCATCAGCCTATGATAGTC
>JALPQI010019939.1:0-14290 GCA_025490895.1 Thaumatotibia leucotreta
TTCCTGTCTCTCTGAGGTCATCTTTTAGGTGATTATTTATTTATGTATCTATACACCGTCGCTTTTAGTCCCCGCCACGATACAAGCCTTGAGCTTACCATGGGTGGTCGATTTGTTGAACTATGGGGAGCATGTCCCACAATATACTACCACATATATGTCCCACATTTTTTTTTATTATGGCAGAAGGGGTAATATTTTATATTCTTATTTATTTGTAATAATCAGCCTATTTCAGTCCACTGCTATACTCTGTTTGGTTAGGTATTTAAAAAAAGGTAAATAATCTTGCAGTATCTTTTTATTGAAAACTACGAGTAGAAAATAAGATTTAGCAAATATACATAATGTAACAAGGAAATACAGTGATTTACATTTGTTTTCATCCATTAAGTACCTAGTTTGGATTTTTAAATGCATTATTCAATAAAAAGATACTGCAAGATTGTTTGCCTTTTTTTTAAATACCTAACCAAACAGAGTGTAGACATAGCCTATCTCACATAAATATTATTTATATTACCTATGGACGCATTTGGATGGGTTGGTTATGCAGTACTGTGTCCACTATGATGACGCTGCTGCCCATCAATTTTCAATGAATAAATGGTCAGTGACACTTCAATCCCTTGCTCGACTCTTACGTTTTTTTATACAGGCTCGTGAAATCCGAAGAATGTTTTAATAATACTTCAGGATTTGCAAAAAGTGTAGTCTTTCTTTATCTTCTTTCATTACATTACATTGGCTAGAAAAGAGCATTAGTACTAATGCAGCTATTCACGTCAGTGCACTGAGCCAGCTTCAATGCAATTAATTCTAGCACAATCGGCGAACGCTTCGTATCTCTAATGCGCTCTGCGGCCCTACCGCGAAAACTGATATTCGCAAATTCCGAGGATTTGTCTCTCTCACTCTAATGACGCCTTCGTTTGAGTGACAGAGAAAAATCCTCGAAATTTCCGAATTTCGATTTTCGCGGTAGTAGGCTTGGGTAACCAAGTCTTGAGTAGTGAGCATTGATTTAGAATATATAAGTGAATCCCCAAACAGCTCAAAAAATGGGCTGCAGAAGTAAATATTGCGGTCCTTTTGCTCCGCTATTCAGTTCTGACAGTTGACATTTGGTCACCTTACGGTATAGCATCATTATTCCTTAAACATAAAAAGTTTCTACTATTTTGCGGTGTTGTTCGCAAATTTGACACTTATTGCTCACTTCACAAAGTTTTTTATTCTTTGAGTTTTTTTTATTATAGTTTATTGTAAGTGAGCGTTATTAGCTTCAACTGAAACATGATAGAAATTACTAAGAAATACAGTAAGAATACATTTGTCACCACCCCAACTCTTCCCGCCAGTATCGTAAGAGTCGACTAAGGGATTGAAGTGTCACTGAACATTCTGCGATTTGATTGATAATGGGCAGCAGCGTCATCATAGTGGACATATTACTGCGATCGCCAATCCGCTTGCAAGCGTGGCGATTATGGACATTTACGTCCTCCGTTAATTAATAGGAGAGTCCTAAGTCCAGCAGTGGACTGAGATAGGCTGATGGAGCATTCCATGAAAACATCTACTTTTTGTCGCTTACGACTCGCTATGGTAGCTACTCTAATAAAATATGCTAGCTGCTAGGAAACTCTGTCAATCTTAAAGCCTTGATATGATATTATTATGCCGTAACTCAGCTTACTAATTTCATTTGTCAAAAGTATTGAAAAGACAGTGTCGCTAACGACATGATTTCATGGAATGCTCCTGATAACGTTGTGTAAAGGGTTACTCAGTATCCACCAAATTGCATAAGAACCGAAACTTAAAACACAGAAACAAAAGGTAAAATCGCACTCACAATTTGTAATATTGGCACTAGGCAGGGAGGCTTGTTGCCTGCCGCACGGTGGGCTGAAAATCGGCCTCCATAGAAATAGAAACCGAAGTCTTAAATATGAACTTTTTTTTATTGAAATAGTTTTTGTTGGGTTTTATCATGTCCCAAAATTAATCTTAGCTAATTTGGTTGGAAAAATAATTAATTATATTTTTTTTTTTCAAAATCTTTGTATGGCGCGTATCGGAAAAATCGAGTTTTCTTCGAAAATAATGAATTTCCCGTCATATCCTGACAGATGATTTTAGAACTAATTATTTTTGATTTTTCCACATTGTTAAAATTTTCCTACGGGGTGCACTTTTTTTTTAAAACATCGTTATTTTTTTTATTTTTTATTTATTTCATTTGTTTGTTGTAATATGGTTAAACTTGTTATTTTGAATATAAAAAATGAATTTGAGTTTGATCGACCCAATAACTTACGCGTAGTGATTTTTTTTCTAAACAAATGTATGGAGTGTACGAGTAAAAAGGATTTTTTCTTCAAAAATTCAAGGTATACCGCAATATCCTTGCAGATAATTTAAGTACCAACTATTATGGATATTTTGACATAACGCCAACTTTTCTGTCGTATGCACTTATACAGAAGAGTGTTTTTTTTTAAGTGGGACAGTATGGGGAAATCGGAAACTATAGAAGATACAAGGAAGCTGTCTTAGGAGACATTAGGTATTTTTTTGAGATAACAATTTTGGCATTTTCAAAATTTTGGTCAAGTGCGAGTTGTGCCTAAAAAATTATAATATTGATAAAACAATTTTTTGACGCAGATCGACGTCATTTCATGCGTAGAAAATTTTATTGTATTGGATAAAAACAATCTGAACAGCAGAAGTTAGTCAAATTTAAGAAAACCATTTCTGTGAAGTGTCTATTACTTCAAGGTCAATATTTAAAAAAACTTACACTTTTCGAACAAGACATTTGAATTTGGATGGTTTTATTTAAGTTCAAAAGGATTTTAATAAGTTACATGTGGCGAGCTCATAAAGAAAAAAAACTTTAAATTTGTAATGGTCATTGAGTACCTATTCGTAGTTTGAATTTCGTTGAATATTTTCATTTTTTTGATAACCATTACAAATTTAAAGTTTTTTTTCTTTATGAGCTCGCCACATGTAACTTATTAAAATCCTTTTGAACTTAAATAAAACCATCCAAATTCAAATGTCGTATTCGAAAAGTGTAAGTTTTTTTTAATATTGACCTTGAAGTAGTAGACACTTCACAGCGGATGTAATATGAGATATGGTTTTCTTAAATTTGACTAACTTCTGCTGTTCAGATTTTTTTTATCCAGTACAATAAAATTGTCTACGCATGAAATCACGTCGATCTGCGTCAAAAAATTGTTTTATCAATATTATAAATTTTTAGGCACAACTCGCACTTGACCAAAATTTTGAAAATGCCAAAATTGTTATCTCAAAAAAATACCTAATGTCTCCTAAGACAGCTTCCCTGTATCTTCTATAGTTTCCGATTTCCCCATACTGTCCCACTTAAAAAAAAAACACTCTTCTGTATAAGTGCATACGACAGAAAAGTTGGCGTTATGTCAAAATATCCATAATAGTTGGTACTTAAATTATCTGCAAGGATATTGCGGTATACCTTGAATTTTTGAAGAAAAAATCCTTTTTACTCGTACACTCCATACATTTGTTTAGAAAAAAAATCACTACGCGTAAGTTATTGGGTCGATCAAACTCAAATTCATTTTTTATATTCAAAATAACGAGTTTAACCATATTACAACAAACAAATGAAATAAAAAAAAATAAAAAAAAATATCGATTTTTTAAAAAAAAAGTGCACCCCGTAGGAAAATTTTAACAATGTGGAAAAATCAAAAATAATTAGTTCTAAAATCATCTGTCAGGATATGACGGGAAATTCATTATTTTCGAAGAAAACTCGATTTTTCCGATACGCGCCATACAAAGATTTTGAAAAAAAATTATAATTAATTATTTTTCCAACCAAATTAGGTAATATTAATTTTGGGCCATAATAAAACCCAACAAAAACTATTTCAATAAAAAAAAGTTCATATTTAAGACTTCGGTTTCTATTTCTATGGAGGCCGATTTTCAGCCTACCGTACCGTGTGCCGTCTAAGGGCCTTATCACACTTGCGATTTACAAGCGAGTCGAAAGCAAAGCGTACGCGCGGCGTGTTCGTCGCGTGCCCGCAACCAATTCGCCGCGATGGTGTCGCGATTACGCCGCGACCGCGTGACGAATACGCCGCGACTGCGCACCGAGTTTGCCGCGTCAAGAGTTGGTATCCATTATGTAATACGAGTAATAAATCTTATTAGTGACTGTCCAAGACTCAGATCACTCTGAGCGATTTACTGACAGCTGCGCAGCGTATTCGTTACGCGATCGCGGCCAAATCGCAACGCACTCGCGGCGAATTGGTTACGGGCTCGCAACGATCACGCTGCGCGCTCGCTTCGCTTTCGCCTTGCTTGTAAATCGCAAGTGTGATAAGGCCCTAATACGGGCTTAATTCATAATTTCCAAAATGTCTCCTACACGTGGACTTCGTATGTGCGTTTCAAAATTCAAAGTGAATGAATGCTTTCATTAATTTCAATGCTCTGGGAATACAAAATTAGAACCATTCGTTTGCTCAGTCTCGGCTTTGTGTTCATTTCAGTGCAGTTATTTTCCAGTCTAGTGCAAAAGGGTGAAATTAAACAGAGCTTTACTGTGTGGGAACATAGATTACTTGCCTACTACATTTTACACTTGTGGTCAATGAATATGGATCAAGTGACATTTTTCATAGAAAATACTGGAAACATGCCGATTTAAAATATTGTTTTAACCCCTTACCGCATGAATAAAAAATAAATTGTTGAAATTTGAACTCTAATGGCAATCAATAGAGTTCAATTTTATAGCGGCCATATATGGCTTCTATGCGGTAAGGGGTTAATATTTGTTTGTCGTTGTAGTGGAGGAAAAGAGGGCAGCCTTTACCCAGCAGTGGGACACTAAACCAGGCTAATAAAAAAACTGTTTCGGTTTCGCTCGTGCTCGTGGATTGGTCGAGCGAGCCGGATAGAAAGTAAGTCCGCGTTGATTACGCGGCGACAGCTCATGGTATGGCTACAATAACCTCTGTCACACAATACAACTTACAATTTTCGAAGGTATACTTACTACATAACCAATATGCCATGCCGCTCGAAGGTTCAGACTACGTACATCACAAGTTAAAATATGTACATAAGTCATTTTGGTATTTTACGGCTAAATATAAAGAGTTCTTCTGGTTTTTAATTACATTTACGTCAACCCTCTACGAAGCATTTCCGCTACAATGCGTGAAACCCATTTTATAAGCTACGAGGTAGCGTAGCGCTACGTTGGTTCTACGACAACGATTCATTTCATTTACAACTAGTGAACACAAATAAAAATGGAATATTTTTTTTTATAGTGCGGCGTCTACTGAAAGTAATCTATGTGTGAACTGCAACCGTCATTATGGGTATCGCAAAATTAAATTGTGGCTTATAATTAACGCATGCGGTGCTATTATTCTAATAATATACTTTAACTCCAGATTGTTAGCATAACTAATGCCTAATGATTTTCCTTCGACACTTTAAGAAATTTCAATCTAGGTTAGTGTTTTGGCAATACAGCGAATTAAATATATTTTTTGGACTCATCATTCTGAAATTCCAAAACCATGTCTAAAGCCTTAAATTTTAATATGAGGGTAGAATTAAGCGACACATCATTGTAATAATTATGTTAGGGCTGAGCACTAACCAGTGACGTTAAAAAGAATTGAGCGCCAAAATTGATTTAAAAAATATGCAAATTATATTTTTAATTGTATAGGTAAACGAATTGAGCGCCTTCGTGAATTGATTTAAATAAACGCAATATCTAATTAACTCCAAACGAGATTGTTGCTTAATTCGCTGTTGCTTATCGTGAATCTCATGAGCTTATTCTCACTCAGTTTCGCTTTAACCAGTAAATCAAGCGCCAAATACGTCGCTTAGTTATTACGCAATAAACTACCCTTATTATAATAACGAATAGCCGAAAGACGTTATTTTTTTGTAAACGTTAATAAGTAGTTTTTTGCGAATAAATGTAATTTTAAACACATTTACAGGTTCACATTGAAAACGATAGTTTTTACTTTAAAAATGCACTAACTAGGTACCTATATACCCGTACCCAATTCAAATTTCCAATATTTTGAGCTAATTTTCTTATTTTAACCAATCGTCGCTTGATCGCTTATTCCGTAACGCTGTCCAATTATTAATTGCTGCGATTAAATAATTAAATATCGCACAAAAAAAATGAGATGCTAACAACCATGAAAGGGATGTCCTCGCCGAGAATCGAACCCGAGATCTCCAGCTTTCCGGGCAACCACTACACTACCGACCTAGTAATGCAAGCCATCAAATATTAACAGTACCTACTCTCGCAGAAACATCTTTCCTCTCCCATTTTAACCCGCCTGGAGACGATTTTCAGGATAAAAAATCCCTCAACGCAAAAAGGGTTGCAAACCCCTGTAGCTAATGTCTTAATGGCTGATTTTATATTTCCTTCATAATTAGTATGTCCATTGCCTTTATACTAGAAGATTATGTAAAGAAAGAATATTCATTTTAATGCACCCATTCACGTACGTAAGTAAACATTGAGCATTGAGCGCGTTTCAATGTAGCTAATAGCACAATGGCGGGTAATGTAATAATCGCGTAGCGAGCTCGGGGATACGGGAGGTTATATTTATATTATACAGGGCGTCCCATGACTATTTGGACATCTTGTTAGGAATGATAGAGAGAGATGCTGAAGTTTGGGTTACAGGTATTTTTAAATATCAATCGTCAGTCGAATCTCAAAAAGAAATAAACAACATTAAAAACTTCCTTCATTTCATAATCACGCGCTTTTAGAACACAATCATGGTTTTATAACCAACTTGAAACCTGAAACCTTGAATTCTCAAATATTTTTAGTTAAAATTATTGATATTTGGGTCATTGTCAGTCGGAAAAACAAAAGTTATCCACTCGGTGGTCAAAAGTTGAAATCTTGTATTTTATTATGAAATCTTGTATTTTATTATGGTTCTGACGGAAGATCAGCGCAGTGGACTCTCGAGTCTACAGCACGTATGCTGAGACAGCGCCAATTCTATATATACCACGACACAGTTAATTCATAAGTTTCAATGTTATGTATTTATTTTGTCTTCCTTTTTTGTGTTTGTATCACTGAGAATGTAAGTTGTGGTTTGAAAATTGAATAAAGTTTTTATCTATCTATTATACAGGGTGGTCCAAACCTTGACGTCAAAAAATTTCCAAGAAAAGTTTTTCAAAAATTCATAACTCCAAAACTACAAAAAATCGGCTAACATACATGGGGTATATTTTGATAGCCCATGACGTGAGGAATCTAAAAAAAAATTTTTGACGTCAAGGTTTGGACCACCCTGTATAGGGATGTAGACCGGGGAACCTAGTTGTACCGTTTATTGTTTTATCCCAAAATGAGAACAGTAATTGCTTATCTTTAGGTATGTCCACCGAAAAGACGATAAAATAAATCTGACGATGACCCATTTATTAGTAATAGCATTAACGTCAAAATATATTTGAAAACATGTTTCACAATATATGTCAAAGACGTCAAATGCTATTGAAAGGCTGCCATATTTATTTTGATTATACTTTTTTTATTTTCTACCGACGAAAAGTATACCGTCGTTGCGCCTGTAAAAACCGATATGTGGTGGATTTTAATTAATTCAATTAATACCCTTTGTGTATAGTTCATAATCATAAATCGATCACATAGCGGGTTTTATAGGCGGAGAATACAACTGATTCGCCCGCGCTCGCGTTTCTATTGAGAATTGACAACGACCCGCTCAGCGGCTAATAAAGAATGCAGCTCCAGGCTGATTCAACAGTGTGACTCAATTATATGTATCCATTAATGCACCCTATACCGTGGGGATAAGGTTCTCAAGTGTATAGATATTATGTTTCTATTCGACGGGCGCCATGAAAATAAATTGTGATTAAAAATATTTTTTGAAAATGGAACGGAAGTTTGAATTTGAGAAAGAGTCTGTTATTTGCTCGGCTACGTAACTAAAAGTTGTTTTTATTTTGTTTGGGTATGGCCGGACTTAGATTTGTAAATTTTTACGTAAGTAGTAGAGACGGAGCTACTAAGGAATGAGATGATGATATTCACCTCTGCTATGCTATTCTCTTATTCACACATTCGACGCTACGTTCGTCAACGAGCTCGACGACGAGACAGCCTTCACTTTGACGTAGCGAAAAACGGTATTTACTAACGTAGAACAGCTCGTCGTCGAACTGTAGGCGGTAACTCTCGAATACTCTCGATGCAATGTAGTTCCAGCTCACGCCGCATTCGTCGCCGAGCGCTAGTGTCGTTTAAAGTGCATTAGTGAATACCATTTTTAGGCTCGACGCTGCCGCAGCGCTGACACAGCGCTGTTAGCAAGGCGGTTTCCTTAGTGAATAACACTGCTGTTTTCTTAGTATGGGTCCGTCTCTACAACTTAGCTAGGTACTTAAAAACTTACAGATTAAGTCCGCCCTAAGCTGGCGTTTGCGATGAGAGCTACTAGTAGATACTACTAATACTAGTAGTAGTAGTACTAGTAGATATTAGATAATGTCAGTTACTAAATATTGATATGGTGTTCACCCCTCACTCAGGTTCTTACCCCTTTTTGCAAATACAGTCATATTCCGCAACTTATGTAGGTATGAAATATGTATTTATCATTCGATGAGAATTTCTGCAAAGTAAATATAAATTTATGAAAATGGACAATATAAAAAGAAATGCTCACAACATAGTTATAGCCGTTAATCATTCATTATGCATCTTTTGTTCACTGCCCTATAAGTTTTAATCGTCTTCTCGTGTTAAAGTTTCTCAAACAGATCTTTTATTAGATATTTCTTTAGTTGTACTCAGCTTTGAAAACAACACGTAAGTTATACTACCACGAAGCTATATTTGTAATTTCCTTTTATTTATTGCTTTTTTTTATGGATAGTTTTTATTCTTCTATAACTACGTGAAAAAAACCGTTATTGTAATTAGCCTAGTTCTGAACGAAGCTATACGTTTTTAAAATCGAAATCAAATTGAATATCTTGTAAAACCCATTAAATTCAATTATTCTCTTCCAATTAAAATAAATTATCGACACGATGATGGAATCTCCTGAAATATTACAATGACTATTTGAATTTGATAAAACATTTATTGTCACATCGTGAATATTACAAAGGCCAAATTATGATAGGGTAGAATCATCACAGTCAACCCAATTTTTGTACTAAAACGGACAACAGCCATTAAAATGTTGATATTATGTCTGTACTCTCTAAACATTCTGACTGAATGCAATGAAAACGTTGACCGTCTCTAAATTAAACTATCAACTATCATACAAACCGTCCCATTTAATTGTGTAAATCACTTAAAATGAAGTAACTTTAAAGCTGGATTCACGTCGCGCTGTGGCGTTTGATAAAAAGTTTCAAAAACTCATTTGGCTCGAGTGTTTAATTACTCTTGACGTCCACTACCATTAGTTTCTACTCGTAGTAATAATGACGGACGGGTACCGCGAAGTTCGTCGAATTTGATCATCTGCCTCAGTCATTACAATGATGCCTTCGTTGGAGCGATAGGGATGTAATGAGTAATATTTATGATTTTTGAAGTTCGCAGTAGGCCTACTGTTTAGTACATTTTTTTAAATAGTTTTAGTTGAAGACGAATTCACTAGTTCGCCATGTCGCTCGTGTCGTTATAAACTGCAGGCCTAGCCGAAATACTATTCTCCAATCGTATACGATAAGCGATAAGTAATAAATGTATGAGAATTACAGATTTAGTACGAAAAGTCACGTGACCATCCGTACATTATTATTGTCACGTAACTTTTCGGTTTCAGAATGGCATCTTAGCTAGCCCAGCTGGTGTCAGGAGCCATGACTTTGGGGAGTTGCATAATAGCAAAAGGCACTGCCGCTACCCGTTGCGAGAACCTTCAAATACGAGCATACTGCGAGTTTACGAAAACGCTACGGTACCATTATTCTACGACTGTTCCCGTGGGTGTCATAACAGTTGACTGAAGGATTGAGGTATCACGACCATTCATTTATTGCACATTGATTGACGGGGAGCAGCGTCATGATAGTCGAGACTATACTGCTATCGCAAATCGGCTTGCCCAGCGTGGCGAATATGGGCAATTAGGTAGGTACCTCCTAGTGAGTAGTAGTGCGTCTATACAGACAGGTTAATAGGAATGGCCTATGTTTAGCAGTGGGGACGGCAGTAAAGTACATTTGTCACCACCCCAACTCCTCCCATTGGGTGTCGTAATAAGAGTCGACTAAGGGATTGAAGTGTCACTGGCCATTTTATTGAAGATGAGCAGCAGCGTCATCGTAATGGACACAATACTGCGATCGCCAACCCGCTTGCCCAGCGTGGCGATTATGGGCATTACCAGGATCAATATTCATAAGTAATTGGAAAGCCCCACGTATGGAGTGGACTGTGATAGGCTGATGAATGAATGAATGAATGAATGTCTAGCAGCAGGCCTGCTACCACGAATCGGGAATTTTTCTCTGTCACTCTAATTACGCCTTCGTTGGACAGAGACAAATCTCCGCAATTTGCGAACTCCGGTGTTCGCAGTAGCAGGCCTGAGGGTTTATGATGATGATGTCTATTACGTTCGCTACCCACTTATGGTAAGGGTAAAGTGCCGCTGCCCGCGTGCTCTGAGGAAATGGCAGCGTGCCAACTTAATTATATTTATTTTACGTTAAATGATTTTGCCAATTACTGGCATATGGCGTCAGGCATATAGTTTCGCTGTTATAATTATTATCAGCATACGTCTGGTGCAGGCTCTTCCAAATATGTCGCATGTAGCGATTAAAATACTTTCTGGTAGGTACCTAAATACAATGTAATAAAATAGCAGCTTACTTAGTCAAAGTCAAAAAATTGTCTATTAAAATTGGAATAGCAACAAACTCTTTTGAATCGTCTAAGTATTAAAACTACTTCCGGTTCTAACCCTACACCGCTGACCCGAGAAGAACCGGTAAGAAACTTGGCGGGACTTATTTTTTCAAATAATCATGGTACATCTTACAACCTAATATGCATTAAAAAAAAACATAAAATTAACAATTTTATTGACATACTTAAAGATTAATCTTTATGACACAAAAACTACAAACATATAAAACATGGAAGCTGCACGTTATACTAAAATGGTCTCTCAAAAACGGTCATGAAATTTCGTTGACAAGGTGTCATCCCCACTTCAATATATAAAGCAAATGAAAAAGCGATTATTTTCTTTTTTTAATATTTAAACTTTTTTGTTTTTTTTATTTAAATATAATGAATTTGAATATTATCCTATATAAATATCTGCCGCTATTCAAAAATAGTTGTGATTGGCCCATCAACGTTTTGATGAGCTAATGTTGCGCCGACATAATGCGTGATGTTAAAAAAAGCGCTACGTCCTGCCCATCTCGGCTCAATTGCACAATTGTTTTTGAGGTCATTTTTGAACTCACCTTAGATATCCATATTCATATAATGCTCACAGCACAAAAGAGAACGTTAAGGTATAAAAGGACTTAATGCCTTATCTGCCAAACAGTTTAAATGGTAGAAAAATAACCGTAACACATTATTGATAGAATTGAATTTGTCTATGGGCTGTGGTCCATTCACAAGTAGCAATTAGATTAGAGACCGCAGACAGGCTTTAATAGTCTTGTTTGATTAATTAGTACGTTGAGATTCAATGAACATGCTAGAATCTGTTTTAGGGATGGCCACACTGCCTAGAATGGGGTTTGATCCGATGCGGACTCTCGTAGTTTCACTATCAACCCACATATAGCTTTAAATATTATACTTATGTCATATACAGGGATCGGACAAATGTGCGTCATTGTTCGCAATAATATGGACATGACTTCAAATATGATTAAATAATTAATCATTTAATCATTTTCCTACCTATTTGGCACTGGTGATGAAAACCATTGTAAAGTCACCTTAAATAGAGCTACGAATTCAAATTTCAAGAAATTCTTCGTTTAATTATTAATTTAATCAACTTTGGTATCATGTCCATATTATTGCGAACAATGACGCATATTTGTCCGGTCTCTGTCATATACCAAAGAAAAAATATCGAAGTTTACCAACGCTGGAGGTGGAATATGAACCCACGTCCTCAGCTTTCGCGGCTGATGCCTAAACGGCCACTCCAGTTTAACGGGCACCGGTCGCATCTCTCGAGTATATATACAATCTGTTATAAGGACTCTTTCGACCTTCACCAGGTCACTTTTGGCTTCTTCCATATCTAATTATAATAATGTACTTTGTTCTTGTAAAATATGGAGATTTGTTCTTCTAGTCTATGCCTCATACTAAAACTCAGTTCAGCCGTCGAGTCACCTGATACGATGTAGTCTAGCAATTGGAACCCAAGGCCACTCGGGAACTTTGTTAAAGTGACGCCATAAATCAAATTGTAAGAAATCTTTTAATACTTGTCATTATGGCAAGGTTTTAGAGTCGCCTAGTGTTCTAATTGGCTCACTGTAAGCATGTACTCGTATGTATCTATTCCTTGCATTGTCCTGGATCCGTCTAATTCCAGTGTACGATGTGAGGCATCCCTAACGGATAAAGTGAAGGTCTAAAGGGCAAAACTGATTGTAAGCCATTTGTAATTATCAATTCATATTGAACCCATAATTTTCAGTAAAATAAGGCTGATATTTATTTAATGAATAACAATGTAAGTTGCAAGTGATAATTTAAGTGATTACAATTCGCTGCCCCAATATTGCAGGGTTCTAGTGACAATTTGGCAATTATCAAATTCGAAGCTGATAAAAGTTTTTTTTTTCAATTATTTATTCAAAATAAATCATTGAAATCTTAGGTCTAGGGTACTAAGTTTCACACTTAATTGTAAATGATTTATCGCAAATTACACTTTTGCTTCTTCTTAACTTAATAATTTAATGAATGTAGGTATCTAATAACAATTAGTAAAGTGACTTTTTAGGATTCTTTTACGTATAACAGTTTTATCCAAATGACACCTATTAATGACTCGAGCGAGGTGTCATTTGTATGGAAACACATCCTCGCACATCTCTGGTGGAAACGCAGCCTAAATATCGGTGTAGAAGAAATGTACTGCGAAAAAAGGTTACCTACTCTTTACACAAACATTTCTCCCGATTTCATTTACATATAACTTTACTATGATATAGTTCTTGAATGGCTTAGGGTTTCTATTGGTTGTCTTATTGCAAATTCATTGTAATTATTCAAAGCCCCGATGGCATTATCCGGGTTCCAATTAAGATATAATTAGATCTAAACAAGGCGCAAAATGTTCCTTGTTTATTTAAAAAAAAATAGCCAAAAGACAATGGAAGATAGGAGAAAAGGAAAGAATGTTATTTGCAAACAATTCAGCTTGGCATTTCATTTTTCCGACCTCGACGCCATTTTGTATTTAAAAAAATGCTTTCAATTATGCCTTAAGGCAGAAATGTTCATATTGTAACAAAGCTGCTGGTATTTATTTACAATTGTATAATACGGACTTCATCAATTTACTCTCCGTCTTCGTAAAAATTGCAGTTTTGAAACATAATGTGGTGGTCAAAGTGGCGCGTAAGGATAAAGATGCATTTTAACGGAATCCTATATAGGGTTTTTTAATATTTGCTCTAAATTGAAGGCAAGCTAATTTAGGTAAAATATATCAAAGTCAAAGTAAAAGTCAAACTGTTCTTTAAGCTTATTAATAAGCATTTTCGAATCGTCTGACATTATCAAGAGAGAAAAAAATCTACTACTATTAATTTAATTTTTCTAGGTGTCTTGACGCTTACTGTGTTTGAGTTATTGTGTTGAAAATTTGAAATGGTTTGTGTTCTATTACTTGGGTCATTGTCACATTTAGGTTATCGTCTTTTCGGTGGACATACCTAAAATTAAGGAATTCCTGTACAAATTTTGGGATAAAACAATTGACGGTACAACTAGGTTCGTCGGTCACACTATTGATTTATTCACCTACCATTTTATCAACATATATGAAATAGTACATTACTATAGAGGACGGGAAACGAAGGGTTACATGCCAAGTAGATATATCTGGCCGAAGGAACTGAGGCCAGATAGTGATACGCGGCCTGTAACCCTGTTTCTCGCCGAGATTTGTATAGTGCTTTTCTCAAA
>JALPQI010019940.1:0-22254 GCA_025490895.1 Thaumatotibia leucotreta
TCAATACAAGATTAGAAAACATCAATTTATTTTTATAATTAAACAAATTGATATTGAAGTTACTTTTTTACAATGCGGATAATCCCACAATGTCGTAACAGATGTGCTTACCATAGAAAAAATCAACTACGAAAGACTCTGGTTGTCACGGGATTCGAACCCGCTGCCTCTGGATTGCCGGTCCAACGTGCTACCAATTACACCAGACGACCTTCCGTCGATCACAGCGAATTTTTCCAATGGTATTGTGAATCTAATCACTAGCGACATCTGTACGTAATGTTTCGAAGGTACTACAACCTTAAGCCACACTCCTAAGACGTATGCATCACATAATCGTCTGCAAGCTCGGCAACTCTACGCTGCGTTGAATTTGCTAGAGAGGGCGCTGTAATCAATACAAGATTAGAAAACATCAATTTATTTTTATAATTAAACAAATTGATATTGAAGTTACTTTTTTACAATGCGGATAATCCCACAATGTCGTAACAGATGTGCTTACCATAGAAAAAATCAACTACGAAAGACTCTGGTTGTCACGGGATTCGAACCCGCTGCCTCTGGATTGCCGGTCCAACGTGCTACCAATTACACCAGACGACCTTCCGTCGATCACAGCGAATTTTTCCAATGGTATTGTGAATCTAATCACTAGCGACATCTGTACGTAATGTTTCGAAGGTACTACAACCTTAAGCCACACTCCTAAGACGTATGCATCACATAATCGTCTGCAAGCTCGGCAACTCTACGCTGCGTTGAATTTGCTAGAGAGGGCGCTGTAATCAATACAAGATTAGAAAACATCAATTTATTTTTATAATTAAACAAATTGATATTGAAGTTACTTTTTTACAATGCGGATAATCCCACAATGTCGTAACAGATGTGCTTACCATAGAAAAAATCAACTACGAAAGACTCTGGTTGTCACGGGATTCGAACCCGCTGCCTCTGGATTGCCGGTCCAACGTGCTACCAATTACACCAGACGACCTTCCGTCGATCACAGCGAATTTTTCCAATGGTACTACCCATGTTCACATATTTGCTACCAAAGTTTTAAAAAAGATATAAATTTAATTAAGTGGGCAGTCATCCTGACGTCAGAATGATTGCCTAAAAAATCTGGAAAAAATATATGCTTAGGTAGCAAATAGGTAGTAAATCATAGTACATAGAAAGTTGCAAAATATAGGGTCTAACCCCGAAATAATAAATGTGGGCAGTCATCCTGACGTCAGAATGACTGCCCACTTAATTAAATTTATTTCTTCTTTAAAACTTAGGTAGTAAATATGTGAACATAGGTAGTAAATAGTAGCAAATAGGTAGTAAATTATGATGGTACTCTTAACAAATTTTTTTTTGTTCAGAATTTGAAATGCTTATAAAATCGTCATTTTTTGCCTAAAAAATCTGGAAAAAATATATGCTTAGGTAGCAAATAGGTAGTAAATCATAGTATATAGAAAGTTGCAAAATATAGGGTCTAACCACGAAATACTAAATGTGGGCAGTCATCCTGACGTCAGAATGACTGCCCACTTAATTAAATTTATTTCTTTTTTAAAACTTAGGTAGCAAATATGTGAACATAGGTAGTAAATAGTAGCAAATAGGTAGTAAATTATGATGGTACTCTAACACTGATCCGCTATTTTGGTCAGTCATCCTGACGCTCACCTAGGCGGAGGGCCTTAATGACTCGGGTTTGTAATCCGCTTACCGACGGTGATATAATGGTTTTCACCACAATTGCCAGCAAAAAATAAGTTGTAAGACAAAATAATATTAAATAACTTATTAACAATTCTATAACTCCCTAGGGAATTTCACTTTTCTATAACTTGCGGACGCACGCAAGCAATAGCGTGCTTAGAAAACCAATACATATACTGGATGGAACCCGTCTAAGAAATGGAAAATTGTTTAAATAATGCAATTAACGAGGAAATAATGTGGTAATGCGTATTTCCTGCGATTGAATCACGCGCTAGACTTGCGGTTGTAACGTTGGTTTATCGCCCATTAATCGCTCCGGTTAGATTTCGACTGCAACGACTTATTTCCGTGTTGCCGTTGTGCTAGTAAAATACTACAATGAACACATTCGTGTTGTTATATTCTGGTACATAGATGTTTATTCGCCAAGGTGGCTTAATCCTTCAATTTAATTGTATCGTGGAATTTACTCAGCCCCGGGATTCATTTAATATGGATACCTATGGATTAATTTAGTTTATATTGAATTATTATCTTGTGAAAACTTTAGCGAATCTATTGTCACTAATTTAGTTCCGGAGTCGACAGTATAACCAGCTGTCCAGTGTAATTTTCTATTTAAATTCTATACGTTACAACTATCTGAAGGCTTATGATGGTCCCGTGTTTAATCGTTTGTCGTCGTTGCCGTCAGGTTCTAACAAGTAAACAAGTGCGAAAGTGACGCGTAGCACGATGCACGCCAAACGCGTGACCATCATAAGTAGAGCTGCCAACCAAAAACCACAGATATGCGGGACATTCGCGAATAAAATTGCGGGACTTGGCTATAAAATGCGGGATGGGAACGACATCAACATTAAACAACCATGCTTATTTTCAGATCGGTTCAAATTAGATGCACTTATTGCACCCATCGTAGTCATTCATATTTTGGCAGTATACACTTTCAGTGCACGGTGCTCGCGGACTATTGGTACCGATATCCGGTACATTCAAATTAACAAGACGAAATTTTAAATTGTTTTCATTTACGTATTCATATTACTACTTTAGTATTTATTCCCTGAAAAGCGGGACAACTGGCGTCCCGCACGAACCCTTTGCGGGACGCATACTTTAGGGCCCCAGAAACGGGACGTCCCGCATATAGCGGGACGGTTGGCAGCCCTAATCATAAGCCACCAGGTACAAATTTTAATGAGCTCATTAAACTCTGTAAATTACCTATTGTAAATGTAAACAAACAATTAGTAAGTCATAAAAAGAGGTTTTTGTTTTTTTAACGGAGAACGGAGACCACTTTCTCGAGATCAGTTGTTTTATGTTTTAATTAATCGTTTATTTTATAGGTACCTACTTACATTCAGCGGTTTAACCTCTAGGTATAGTCTACACCGTTACGTAGGTACATTTTAGTAATGTATAAATGCATCGCGATAACATTTAACTCTCTATAAGTGGTTTACCGGCTTTTAATGACAATAAATCTTGCCAGACTAATATGTCTAGTTGGGATGAATCTCTCTTTGAAATTGAACTGTAGGTATAGTTTTCCTAATTTTAATGTATCTGTAATTTAAATATAATGTTTTTTGTGTCCTAGACTTAGAATATAGGTATTTTGGACTTATTTTTCGTAAATTATGCTCTCACTCTGTTACATATCGCGAATCATTCGACGTACTATCGAAAAGGGAAGGCCGAGTCCGTAAATCAACGAACAGCGATCGGAGCGAGTTTTCCTAGCAGGTGCGGAGTACATAAATATAAAGCAAGCTTTTAAAATTCCGAGATAATGTAACGAGCGTACGCAAGTCCCTGGCGAACGCCAGTGTTCGTAAGGCGATTCGTCATCTACAAATAAACGGCCGAAGGTAATAATCGAAATAGAATATCGTACTTGAGTGTGTCGTAACGGCCATCTGCTTTGGCAGGTCGGATGGGCTAAAAGGGATTTGGAACGCTCGAGAAAGGTTAGTCTAGCTCCAAATACATTAATTTTATAACTACTATCCTGTTTTATTGCTAACCGTCTAGTTGAAATTGTGGAAGGTATATTCTGTTTTCATCAAAAGGTTTTTTGTTTATTGTACGTGCGAATAAAGTAAGCGCTTTGTTTATATAATAGTCAGTATAGAATCAACACGTTAGGGTTATAATATTAACTTGTTGGATTAAACAATAAACATTTAATTTATACAGTTGATTAAAACGTATTGTTTTATCTTATTGTTGTATTAATTAGATAACAGATAACTTAATTTTCGATTTAAACACTTCTACAAAACGGTTTTTTATTGACATTGTACGACAACATGTCTATTGCAATAGTGATGTAATATTACAATAGTACGTACTAATGCATATTTAATTAATATTCAATCTTAATTGTATTATTAAAATATACAAATATCAAAAAGTGAACACAGTGACATCAAAGATATTGGTCAATACTGTACTACCATCAAAATATTGTGACGATTAATGTTGTGTGTTAAAAACATTAAATTCAGCACTAATGTTTTTCTTTTATGTCTCGTAGTGACTTTAATCCATCTTTCGGTGTGTCTCTGAGACCATAAGTTAATAATAATTGAGATATTACTATTATTTATTTTCACGGTTATTTCTTGATCAGCCAGTATTACCAGTAGACGGGACTTTTATGATGACGTAACTATAGTCTGGCCGCAGGAGACATTCAGCCGTTCCTTTATGCAGGAAATTTTATATATGTTATAGTTGTAAAGTACATGATTGATTTGCTTGACCACACGGTTTGCCAAATAATAACGCACAGTTAAGCTCCTGGTAACACTGGCCAAATCACTTCCGCATTTTTCCACTTCCGAAGAAGAAATCACGCGAATTATACACGTTTCTGGATTTTACTCGCACCTATTCACATTCAGCACTAACAATCCATTTCTCCGTAATCTAGGAGTCCGAATACGCTACGCTGGTAACACTGAACACAATCACAATCCACAGTCCTGGGTTGGTAACACTGGCACATTTGAATCAACTTACCCTCACTATCACTTGGTCCCAATCACTTGGTTTTGTACATACATCCAATTATACAGAAAGAATACTTTCTTTTTTATTAATGTAGGTACTATCGTGTAAGGTTAGCGCGCCCCATGAGGAGTGCGAGTCAGGAGTGCGGCGCGCCGGGCGCGGGAACAGATAGTCGCCCCCTTTTATAAGCTCTGTGGTGGGCCGCGGGCCGCTTGCCAGCTGAGACGCGCCGGCAGCGCAGCCACCGATCCCGCGCGTCTCCCGAATCCACCCCCTATCTCTAACACAACGACATACAGTTCAAAATACAACTGTATCTCGTTTTGTAGCTGCAAAGAATGTTGTTAGTTCTCTTCTCTGACAACGCTTGACGTTACCTTTAATTTACAAATTATTACAAGTAAAATGCACATCATTAACTGTCCAGCACTAAGCCCCTGTTCTTGAAGACAATCGGAGACAATTACAGATAAAAGTCAAAGCCAGAAATAGCTTCCCCTAAAGCTTTTAAACCTAAACTTAATGGAGATGGGTAATTAACAAATTTATTGTGATTCCGACTATAGGTCACAAAGTAAGTAAATTTTGACACAAAGTTCCGTTTTATTCGGTAAATAGCATTGTCGGCGTCCATGATTATAATTAAGAATAAATAAGAAGTTGACGAACGGGACAAATAGAAAAGGAGTTAAGATCTACGGTAGGATTAACCATTTTAAGTACATAGTTAGGATAGGATGTATATTAAAGTTGATTCGCGTTTACTATTTTTCACCTAAGTTGAGGGCGTCCATAGGTTACGATAGATGATAAGATAGGACCAATGTCTTACCTTGTTTACCACTTAAGTGATATAAACAACCCTAACAACAGTTTATAAATATTTTGGTGGGTAAATTTTATAACGTAAGTCATAAAGTAGGTAATTTTATAAAGGTAGGTAAATAAACAAACAAACGAACTACCTACCTGAAACGGCTGAAACATCTTGGAAACTTTGAATAATCCACAATCCTCCTGAAAAGTTTCCTCACCGTTAATCATAGTAAGTTAAACAGAGTAAATTATAATGTTATTTAGCTACGTCGTCACCTTAACAAATACCTAAACCAATAGGAAAATACGTAAAAGAGATAAATAATTTAGTCTCACACTTACATTATTAAATACCTACGTAGAACATAGGTAATAAAGTCGATTCCCCAAGTGTATGATTACTATGATTATTGATTTAGGTATGTTTATCAAACAAACTCAATCTGCTTATACTAGACTGACCTACAAACATCGTATAGTTTGAGTACGTAGCTCATAGCGTGGAGTGGCAAACATCAATCATGGCGGATCGGAAGTGATCGGCATTTCCGGTTGTTAGTTACTCATGCGCATCTGCTTTAGAAACCATTCACTATGATCATATGATCTTTACTACTTATAAGATCACTAAAGTAGTTTGATCGGGAGCAGCGAATTCGATTTTTACTGGAACATCTACTTAAAAACATTAATTTGCCTAATTAATGGGTATTCTTACCACTTCTTCCTAAGTAAACTTTGCAAACCCAATTGCATTTCAAAATAACACAAAAATGTGGATGGTAATAATAATCAATAAAAATAATCACATTAATTTGCCTTCCTACATTATTTGGAACCTAATATAATATGCAGACCAACCAACCAACGTAGTAAATAACAAAAGTAGTGCAGTCAGCGTTAAATTTTATACTTTTTAGCAGTAAAGCTTTTTATCGAGCCATTGGCCACATTGTCAGCTGCAAAGTATTTAACGCTGACTGTACAGCACGTATTATAAAGTAGGTAATTCGTACCTCAGCAGTCACGTATACCATCAGTGTAATTCAATGTTATCAGTAAAATTCAGTCCACTTCAGTTTATTTACAAAATATGCTTCATATTTCATATTCAGGGTAATCGGGCGTCCAATAACAAATGAAAACACATTTCAAGCTGCTGACCTAGTTATCGAACACTTAATTTTCTACTAAAATCAATACACACATGTCGTACGTTTTTATTTATTATCGTTCATTATTGTTTCTATAACTTCAAAACAGTTATAAGTGATATATATTCTGCAATAATTAAGAAATATAAGTATTATTGGCCGTTTGGGGCGGGAAGGTTCTTGAGTGGCGGCCACGTACCGGAAGGCGTAGCGTGGGTAGGCCCCCCACAAGGTGGACTGTAGACCTGGTGAAGGTCCGCAGGAGTCCGCTGGATGCGGGTGGCGCAGGACCGGTTATTGTGGCAATATTTGAGGGAGACCTATGTTCAGCAAAGGACGTCTTTCGGCTGATATGATGATGCTGATGATAAGTATTATGAATATGAATGGATTTCTTAATGAAAAAATTAGATTATAATAAATAATAGCCATGAAATAAAACTATGAAAACGGATAAACTCGTGTATACGGGTGTAAGTCTAATACGGGCGAAGCTTTTAACGGGTGTTAGTTTACGACATAATAAGTACATTCAAATAACTTTTACTTAAAATTAGAGCAACAAAATTTTCCATACAAAATAATTCGGCGCGCAATGTAGAGCAACATACGCGAGTTAAACACTCGTTGACAGCTAATTTCAAAAGCAGATGATATAACTGACATGTCAACAATAACAAATGTTTGTACCTACATTGCTGCTCCGATAATCTTAAAAAAATTCTGTTGGGTGTAACGACCCGCCCCTCTTAATACCCCCTCTAATAAAAATACTACTAAACTACTTAGTCGACTCTCCTGCTTTTTAAGTTTTGGCCTTGATGAAGTGTGATCGTCTAGAGATTGATGGTGGACCCTAACATTGTTTCATAGTAACCTAGAGTCTTTGACAATAACAGAATATGTGGAGCTTGTGGAGATAAATAATAATGCCTAGACTAAAGAATAAGGAAGTATATTCGCAAATTAAAAGAAGATTAATAATAATTCAAACAGTCACATTATGATAAAACATTTTGGATGGCATAGCAAAACTTAATTAATCAAATAGGAAAACAATTAGTAACTTAAAGTATAAATTTATAATGTAATTCACTAATATTATAGAGCACCACCTGCAGAGAGAGAAAGGCAAACATGAGAATTTAAAATATAAATGTTTAGTATACAAGGTTAAAAAAAAAACAATAAATAATTATTGTTTTTTTTTTCCTAATCCACTACCAGCTATTTCTTGTCGCGGCTAACTTGTGATAGTCCATTCCTTTGCTTTTCTGCCAAAGTTTCAAAGGAATATAAACATATTTTTACAACAATTATACTCTTAAGTACTGAGTTAATATAATAAAATAGAACAATGGAAGATTTTCCATATCCCTAGTCTACGTTCATATGAATTCTTAAAAGAACTCACATCTAGCTGTACATGTGATAGTGTTACTTCATCATGTACGGACTATCATCAAGCAGGATGTGGTCTGCGACCCTATACTAACCTAACAGACGCTACCAGCATTTCGGAAAGCCTATTCCAAGCGAGAAGAAATGCCAAGAAACTCGCTTGTACTGAGATTTCAGCTCAACTACCTTCAACAGTCATTATTTATATAGAGTAGAAGGAGTACTGTAACGGCCTTAGCCTATCCATTACTACCAATGTCATTTAGAATTCCAGATTTTAAAATCTATATGCATAAGTAAGTACCACATTCACAGTATAGTGTTACTAAACTTCTGATCTCATGTTACATTCGATCAGTGCTAGATCCAATCGGTTTTCCAAATAATTCACCAGATCCTGTAATGGATTACAGATTATTTATATTTTAGCATTTATTGTATTCAGTAAGTTGAACTCAAATTAGATTTAAAAAGTTGATATGCTAATTTTAAAGCATAGGTAATCCATAATAATGGATTCCTTATTTGTATATTTAAATACAAAGAGCCCTCACTTAGGGTAAACTTTAGATAAGTATGTAAGTATAGATAGATATTTGGTCTAGATTACTAATAAGTAACCTAGGTTTTATTGTATAATATGAAATCAAAGACTAAATTACTTCATAGCCTCTTTTGTGCTGTAAATAGTAATTTATTTTATAGTATTTCAATATGTATGAAGGTTTAGATTTGGATACAAATATATATTATAAATGCAGTAGTCTTGAGTATATTAAATACTTGATTATTATACTGTGCCTTTATATGAATAGTATTTATAAAGATGGAAAAGATATTAATGGTATTTCAAATACATATTACAATGGTTTTCATGTGTTCAACCTAAATTACTAGATTAGGTAATTGGAGCTTTATTTCTAAAACAAAGCAGCTGCTCTGAAAATTATGCATGCACACAAAATAGGTAATTTACACAATGAAATCCCATAAAGATGATGGTATAAATTCTTCTAAATGGTAAGTTCAGGTTACTGAGATCATATTTCCTTGATGGAAAAGCAGTACACTACTCTGTGCACTATGCGCACTACAGACAGACATTTCTCACAGAATAATGATTGAAATTTCGTAGCACCAGGATATCTCTCACATTAATCTCTACTTGTTAGTAGATCTCCGATCAATATACTATCAATATGCAACCCTTTGACGGGCGGGACAACAGAGATGGTCCGAAGGCCTATAGTCAAGATCTCGCTACGACAAACAAAATAAAACACTTACCAGTTACTTCGAGCTCACTGTTTAATCAATTTCTTTGTCATCTGACTTAACTTTAATACACTAAAACTTTCCTACAAATTTAACAAATAGGTACTAAGACAACACAGTTCCTGAAATCGCCTTGACTGCTTTGTTATCACCGTTCGGTATCCACAGTCAACGTTTTACATAGAGGGTTAGTAAATACACAAAACAAATACATAAAAGTGACCTCGAATGCAAATGCAATCTACTCTAGGTGTTGTTAGTAACCCAAATATCTCCTAGATTATTATTTCCCATTGTTTTATATTTATGCAACATAGGTACGTTAACCGGAAGAAACGGGCGAATTTAAATATGAAACTCACTATTTATCCCCAAGACTAGGTGTATTTTATGTAGGTAATTACTGTAAAGTTAACACTCGATAAGATAATAATCAAAAACTCACCAAACCGAAGGTATTTGCAACTTACTATTACTGCACTACACATTTTCGTCTACCACGTGACCCTCTTGCAGAGCGACCGCCCCTTCTCAATCTCAACCAGAAAATCCTCCCTTTTGCAAAAAATGGCGTCTATTTATAGGGTTTTCGAACTGCCTAAAATGTATCACTAAAAATCTCGAACCAAGTAAAACGTTGCTACTATTTAATATCGACCTTATTTTCTACAGCTTTAAGTTTACTTTCTCTTGACTCTAGGTTTGACTTAGAATCAGTTTCTTTCTATATGATTTTTCGGCCATGTTTCTAGGATTTTGCACACGTCACTAGCATCGTCCTTTTTAGGTTTTAATAATTTCGTACTGATGTTTGATTAATGGATTATATTTCGAATATACTTTTTAGTTCGAATATTTATTTTAATTGTTAGTATTTTATAGTACGAGTCCGACTAGACCCACTATCGCGTATTTCAATTGCCGAATTGAACGGAAATGAATTCAATGAAGTACTTCGTTGACTATTTACGAACGTTTAATATCTTAATATTGGCCAATTGCGTCGGTTTACTATGGATACATATATAAAAATTATAAATATAATTATGGAATATATGTAGCAGTTCAAACGGACTGTTACAGCTTGCCCCTCGCGTTTTGGCAAAGACTGGAAGGTTTAACTAACCTGAATCGGAGCCAAAATGCAACCCCAATAATTATAGTTAACGTACAGTTATCGAAATTTGAAGAAAATAGAGAAAAGGAAAAGAAAGCACCCTTCTTTTTCCCTCTCGGCTGTGGTGAATATAATGACCATTACTGAAAAGATTCCAATTAATTTGGTGCAAACCTCAGACTAATAGTATATCGGTTCATGAGTCAAATTACTGACAGCCAGACAACTCATCTTAGCTGAAGCAGAAGGTTGTGAGGCTTCTGTGTTCTTTAACAAAGTCTTTGTTGTTTCATTTGAAATCTATAACCACATTGTTCGGTTGGCGATTTCGCCATCTACATTGTCCAGACGTAATGACGCAACAAAATCCTCTCCGCCAAAATGAGAGACCCTTTCGTTTTTCCGGTTGCCACCAATAATTGTTCTCCCCATAAAACCAAGTAACCGATCCAAAGTCCAACACCAAATAACTAGTATCTTCCTTTCTTGGCAATGTCCCATGTCCAAGCAAGATTAATCAGATAAGCATATCTATTCTTAAAATAAATCACTCTATTTTAAAAACCGACTAAAATACTAATTATATGTAACATTTATTGGCAAAACTAGTGTTAAGTAAAACTAGGATTTCTAAAAAAAAACATCAGAATCGTAAGTGCATCTATGAATAATATAAAATAATAAATTGAGACTTGACTCTTGTTATGGTTTAGAATGTGTAGAAAATAAATATAGTGTTGAGCTATGCTTCGCATCAACTCATTTCTCATGCTAATTCTGATTTCTCCCACTTGACCACAAGGTGTGTACGAAGTTAGATCAGATATGAGCTTCTTGTAGAGTATGGTGTTATCAAAAAAATGTACCTTGTAATAGGTATCTGTACCATTAACCTAACACCAAGATTTTTTTGATAACCATATTGTGTTCCCACCCCCGTTGTAAATATCAATAACTGCTGTCGATATTCTAAGCCTTGCAAAGATGAGGAAACTCATTTGACCATAAAGAAAGAACACACTTCAGCACCCTTACATCAACACTTCCACACAACACAACACGCTCATTAGTGCATTCTAAATTCATCCTTCCTCTTTCGCTCTTTCACATATTTCCCCTCAACATTCCAAGACCAATCCGAATATGACAATTATTGTTAACATAGACTAATATCCCCTCCCCAATTATTGCAAAATTTATTATTTGTTGATGAAGTTGTAATAAACTTTAAATAAACCTTAATTTGCTCCGTATAAATACATTCTACCCCAACTACGCATTTACGCCAATGCTTAGGTACTTAAGTTGTGAAGACTACGCATTAACTGCCATTTATTTCAAGGAAAACTTAGAAATAAATAAATTCTTACGCATAAATGTTGATTACGCATATCTGCTACATTACAAAATGTATAAATTTTATAAAAGTTTACGCTTGTTGCTTACACTTCAAAATAGAATTATAGCACTCATGAAAATTCTACGCAAAGCCATAACATGGTATGCGACAGCCGCAAAATGTTAAATAATATGCAAATGGCCACCTTGAATAAGTTATATTCCAAAAATGTATGTAAATACATACATGTTTTTCAAAAATATGAATAAAAGTTGTATTATAAATACATAACTACATGAAATGAATACTTAGAACCTTATGGTACCAGTACTTACGTAATTTCTTTGTTATAATCCACTTCACTTTAAATTGTGACTTCTTACTTCGCAAGTAACTCTTAACAAAAGAAAAGGCAAAATATTTGCTTACACGAGATTCGAACTCATATCACGAACTTGTCAGACAAACACTCCTCCACTGCGGTACCTATTCCTTATGAAATTATGAAGTTATGTTATAGTTATGTAGTCTGAAATAAAATAACAAATATAAAAATATTGTGGTGGTACTGCAATAAAATTATGGTGTATGCTAGAACTGAAAAAATATTTTATTAAGTGTGAAAAGTAACTACCATTCAAGTTTTGCTATGCCACCCTCTACTAACTTTGATATTGGACATAGCTAAATATTTCAGCGTTAAACCGCTAGATGGCGTTAATTCCTTTTTCCCTATTAGTTTTTCCATTCGTTCACAGATGGCGCTAATAAGTGTAGTTCATACTGTACCCTTTTATTTTTACTTTAAATATAGACAATATTTATATATATACCCTAAGAATAATTTTATTAACATGAAACAAAACAAATTATCAAAGTTTTACGCATGCCGTTTACATGTGACATCTGAATGAAGGAAATAAATGAGAATACTACACCCTATGGAGTTCACGTTACCGTTAACAAGCCTGTGCTGTGCCCTATAATGTTTTTGATTTTACTGCCTCAACCCGACTCGCTAGACTATACGTCCACAGCTTGGTGTATTTAATTTCTGACATTGACAGAAAAGACAAAAGGTGTGTATCGATCGAACACGCCTCTCTCGCGCATATTATCAATGTAAACAATATTTAAGGTTACAATTAATTAATCAAACGACGAAGGAATGGAACTGATTTTAGATTAAATAATATAAAATCGTATTTCTGGAAATATTTGTGAACTTACTCGGCGCGTGACTTTATAACCTATATGGATTGTGTCTTCAATTTTTGTTTTATGTTTCCTAATTCCTACTAAGTATGCTAACGACTTATTTTGCAACGATGAGATGAATATTAAGATGTACTACAAATTCTATAGCATAAAATTGCTAGCTTCATCATGTTATGAACTAAGGAAAATCTATGTAATAGGTAAGTAATCAGAAATGTTATTTGTGGTATATTAACATTGTAAATTCGTTGGGTAGACTGACTACATTATTCTTATATACTTTCACAAATTATCATGAACTTAAAGAAAGGAATAAGCATAGACGGTAGATTCATTGGAGAATGATCCTGTTCCCTTTAAACATTTTTTACAAGGCTGCCTACTTGCTGTTTACTAGTGGAATTGCAATTATGTAATATTATTAATTTATATCCTACGTTTCAGGACTGAACATGCCCCCCTGTCGTTGCGACTTTTGGACTAGGTATTGTACTACTAAGTGCCAATCCAACTTCCCACATAATAAGATGAAAAGTTTACCCGAAATGAGATACATAATGTAATCTGACAAAAATCATTGGTGCATTGATGATGATTATACTGTTAGGTAAGTTATGTCTATGTACTAATCCTGAACTTTAACTATATCCCTATGAAATATTTTATAACATTTAGAAAGTCCCTAACATAGTAAAATGACTAAGTAGTTAAACAACTTACAAAATTCTATTGTTTTGTTTTCATTGTCTTCAAGGACCTATGATGATGATGAAGGGCCTAACATCAAACTTCACTGAATAAGTTAATAATATCCTTTTAACATACTTATATTAATTAATGTGATGTCTACTGTGATCTACCGCTATCTATTATGGTAAATTTTCTTTAATATACTATGTATAATGATGATGATTTTGAAGAACCTAGTGACCCTAATACTATTATGCTACTGCAAAATCAATAGTAAATGAGTCGGTATTAATATTAGTCAAGTAACTATTTATCTTAAGTTCTCACTATTGGCATAAAATTTGTTTTATTTTATTCATTTAGAAGTTCAACAGAGTTTTGTTATTATTATGAGAAACTTTTTGCTGTCACTTTTTGCTGTTTGTCTATAATTTTCACTAGTGCCTACTTATATGGATTCTTATCTAGAATTGACCTTTATGTAATAACTGAACTAGGGAAGGGATAACTCAGTAGTAATAACTGTTGGATTGGTTCATCTGTTGAACTTCTTAAGAGTCAATAAAGTCTATGAAGAGTGATGGAGATACAGACTAGCGATTTGGTTTTATTATTGCTTACGGTTTATGAGTTGAATAAATACAAAGTTATTAGTTCTCACTGCCTATAAAAATCCTATCAGTGACTTAAGCACAATTGAGATAATAGTCTAAATTGGGAGCAAAGCCTAACAGTATATAATGTAAATAATAATTAGAGATTTTAATTTACGGCACACTTTTGTTTGTTTCAGAATTTTATACCCAGGGAATAATGTATGAAGATATTAATATGAAGCAACTGCAGTATTCTATACCTATGGAATAATGTATAAAGATGTCAATTTAAAGCAACTGCGGAGGACTTAATTCCATACTGGGACCTGTGTGATAACCTGCTTATGAATTACCCTGCCTAACAACTGTATTGTTTTCTGAATTCGTATGAGCTAATTCTATCCTATAAATACTTCAAAATATGTCTCTGGCTTCTAATTTTCTATACTTTCCATACTACTTACTTTCTACAACTACACATTATATCTGGTGAAACCTTCAATAAATGTAACAGAATGCTGTTAGTAATGCTTACAATTACAATATGTGTGTGTTATACATAGAATGCTGTTTGTATGTACCTATTGCATCATTTTACTTGAGCCTTGAGTGTGTGAAAAGATTATTTTAATGCTTATGGCATGAAATGTTTGTTTTCTACTCTTTTACATTCAGTTTGTGCGTACTAACCCATACTTGAGCTATCAATAAAAATGTGTGACTATGTTTTATTTTCCTCTTTTGCCTATTTGCTAGTTTTGTTGAAATTTGGCTATTGGTCACAGCGGAACAAAGCAGTATGTAGTTCTTGCTCTTCTATTACTTTTGTGATAATTAGACACTTCAATTCATTGCAAAAGCTTGCCTTATATCCTTCTCTCACAATCCCAATCATACAATCATACTTCATACTCACTGCCTTACTGAGATTTATAGCTAAATCATGTGATTTCACATCATACATTCTATTCTGTCTGGATTCGAACCAGCTATCTGAACTAATAGACCTTAAGATTCTAAACTTTTAAGTTCACTAGCACAATAATTAATCCTGGCTTGATTTAATTTACCTACTATGTTTGATGTAAGTAAGCATCTACACAGACTACCTATCTAAGCTATTGCTTTTCTCTGAGCTGAATTTAGCAATTATGTAATATTTTATGTAAGAACCCGCTCATTCATCTAGCTTAGAGGAATTATATGATTGCACTAAATTACCTAGGTACATAGCTAAAATGTAATACTTTTGCTATATAAAGAGTGTAGTAACTCGACCAGCCTAGACCTACTTGAAGAATATGTAAGTACATTATGCACCTAAAAACTCCTAGTTTCCCAGTATTCAAGGTCCACATTATTTTAATTACTTTAGGCGATACGACAAATGAATAGGGAATACCTATCTATACATCTTACTGTCAGATTTGACACGTAAGTCACGTGACCGGCTCCTAGCAGTCTTGCGCGCGAAATCGTACTGATAACGTGATATCAAAGATGCGCTTGAGTTTTCTCTCGTTAATGTGTTGTAAGTTATTTCCTAAATAGAAGTAAACAATCGTGATTGTGTACCTACAATGCATGAGTGTGATTTTACTAAGTTATTGTGAAGCGCGGCATAACCTAATGTGAAACTGTGCAAAAATTGGCTTTTCTCGTTCGATATTTAACTAAAAGTGATTTTATCTATTATGATAGAAGTGACAACATGTAAATAAACAACCAGTGATATATAAAAGATGACGACAAGTGTTCAAATTGTTGTGAATGTTGGTGCAATGAGAATAAATCCCTGCCATTTTGTTTTTCTCCACTTGTAAGGTTAGTTTAAGAAATTATACCTAATTTAAATTACAAAAATTGGAAATATGATCTTTAATGATTGAATCAGCAATGAAAACCCGATTCCAGAACCGCGCATAGAATGAATCGCTATAGGTACACAAATGTCAAACTGTCATACCTATACTATAAGATGACGTTTCTTATCAATGATATGACTGCAGTGTTATTCACTAAGGAAACCGCCTTGCTGTCAGCGCTGTGACAGCGCTGCGGCAGCGTCGAGCCTAAAAATGGTATTCACTAATGTACTTTAAACGACACTAGTGCTCGGCGACGAATGCGGCGTGAGCTGGAACTACACTGCGTCGAGAGTTTGACGTTTTAGTCCGGGAGCTAAACTTTAACTTGTTCGAGAAAATTACATTAAATCCTACAGTATTTTTATTTCAGGAATATGATAAAACATCGTTTTGTGAATATATGAATCTAATTATCCCTGATAAATGTGCGGAGGTTTTTTCATAAAATCAATATTAAGATTTAATTGTTTAATAAAAAGAAACAATAAATCCTACAGTAGGGATTTATTATCCGAGGGGCCTAACTGAATATTTAAGACAATATTTTAAAAAGTCACCACTGAATAATCGTAGATATAGTCAGAAAAAATTAAATTATTTTTAAAATTCATAACAATCAAACAGAAATTAAACAAATGGTGATTTTTTACTATAATGACCCGACAATTATTATACTCATCGAAAGAAAAAAATACGTCAGTGACTCAATGCTAACTATTTTTTTTACAGTTTTAACTGATTTACGTGCAGGCGCATTAATTCTACATTTTATTTTTTTAATGTACCTCTTGTCAATAATTAGTTGTGGCACAATACCAAAAAAATCCCCTATGTATACTCTAAGCATTTCCTACAATTTTCGAAATGGTTATTGTTAAAATAAATCGGAGCGGCGCTGACGTCATAAATGCGCGGCCGGCCGCAGGGCAGCGGATAAACGTAGGTGGGGTACTATGTAGACAGGACGGTGCGTCAAATTACAGAAGGAATTTCGTAGGAAGGAAGTAGAAACGTCTTAAATAAAAATTAGTAGTAAAATAAATAGGTATTAAGCAGTTTTTGAACTGACGATTAAAAATGTAGGCACCTATACAACTTGTAACCTATTAGGGGCCTGTATTTAATTCCCGACGCAAAATGAGGTGCTACAATTATTCAAAAATGTATACAGGGTGTGGCCTGTAATAAGAGCAATAAATGAAAACATAGACCCTTTAACTAATCAGTAATTAACTCCAAATGGTTTTAATTAATTAAAAACAAAAATAAATTTTCTATATATTTTTCCAACAAAGTTAATCGACCCAGCAATGTTCTGCAGATATTATGTGTCCAGTCGAACATTTGACATTGACATTTAGGTACTATCGGTTTCGCGTATTATTGAATCTAAATGAATCAGTATTGCTTATTAAACATACCTATCTACTTATTGATTACTTTGTCACTTTTTTCAACATTACGTAACAGATCACAATCTCAATTATCAGATGTGAACTGACGAAATAACTAAATTAGTAAAACGCCATAAAGTGACTTCAAAACAATTTATTAAGTAAACGGTTTCAACAAAAATAGTGCACTAATCACATATCTCACCGGGTGAACTCTTAACCACTCAACTTGCACTTAAATTAATTGAATTTGTAGACATAGGCACGACTACGATGATGTCGACGATACGATCTGCTTCTTTATTTGACTCCACTCTGACACGACATAACACGTACTGAGAACAGGATCTTGTCGAAACTAATTAAGAATTTCACTGTTAACCCCTCGTACGCTTAGACACGGATCCGTGCGTGGGAATTTTAATCTATTGTTTTAAGTGTCAAGGTCACTTTTTCAGTAACGTAATTTGACAGGAAGCATACGAGGGGTTAATCTGGTTGGAAGTGAAAACCCACAGGTCACAGTCAGAACTGCATTTGGTATACGTTGCTTTGAGATGACAACAATAGTGCTTGGTTCTATTATCAACTCAGATAATATTCGTTGACAAGTCGTTTACACAATGATTGGCTTACTTTTCTTATTAATTATGTGCTTCGTGTGCATCGCTATTCGCAATTTTATAATTTATTTTATTATTTTTGGTAATGTTTTGATATAACAACGTAAATTGTCATTATGTTGTAATAGTAGAGAAAGTGACTTCACATAAAAAAGTTCGCATTTACAACTGCATGGTCTATGGCTTCGAATGCAAAGATACCACTACTAAATTGTGCACTAAAGAGTAAAACAAAAACGGTCTTCGTGAGATGACTCCTGTCAGAATTGTGTCCCTTTCTATTGAAATGACCATGGCCAAACAAAACACGGGACAAATGGCTTATAAAACGATTGTGTAAGTATCCGGGGGCTTAGCATATCTTGTGTGTGACTGAAACACTCGGCTTTCTCGTGGCTACCCGTGGACTATATTGATTAAAAAGAGACGAAAAAGAAAAGGACAGGCCGAGTGATGTTGTCATTGTCAAACAGAAGGTACAGTCGCGAACCGGGATTGTTGAGTCACTTGTTACAGTTCGTAAATTAGTCGGTACACAGTACTGATCGGGATCGATTCGTTATTAACGACTTTTGCCGAAATCTGTTCACCAATGACGTAGACGTTACTATGGTTAAATAATAACAAAACTCAGTTAGCCAATGGCCGAGTCCGCGAATTCCACGGATGCTGATGTTGCTGTGGTTACATTACAACAAAGCTTAATTCGTTATCAACGACTTTTGCCGAACTATGTTCAACAACGATGCGGACGTTGCTATGGTTACATTATAACAAAACCCGGGTGGCCAATGACCGATCCCGCGAGTTACACGGATGCTGACGTCGCTATGGCTACTTCATAACAAAGCTTGATTAACCAATGACCGATCACGGTTTTACCGGAAACTGATGTTTTTATGATTACCTTATAACTGTCATGTCTTAGGTAAAGCAAAGGGACTGCTATAAATATGCCATGTGCGGCTTAGCAAATCTTGTGTTAGACAGCAACTGGCAGATACCCACCTCTTTTCGATTGTAATGATTAAAAACTACCTTTCTTCTAGTCTAAAAGATTGTTTTTGGTATCCGACAAGTCGTTAGACAAGGACACCCTAGCAGCAGTAAACTTCTCACCAGGACCGTTCCTAGCTTATAAAGAAATATCTACTCTAGGACCTAGTGTTGAAATAAGTCTCGTTTTTGCTAAATTATGTTTTTTGGTGCACAATCTAGTAGGTATAACATATTTGTTGGAATTCAAATAAAAATCAAAACCTCTACAGTACAAAACAGTCGTTGGTGGGTCTAGCACATCTTGTGTTTGATAGTCACTCACGGCCTTCTCGCGGCTTTTTTAATCAATACCATTGATTTAGAATATATAAGTGGATTCCCAAACAGCTCAAAAAAATGGCCCCAAAAAATGGGCTGCAGAAGTAAACATTGCGGTCCTTTTGCTCCGCTATTCAGTTCTGACAGTTGACATTTGGTCACCTTACGGTATAGCATCATTATTCCTTAAACATAAAAAGTTTCTACTATTTTACGATGTTGTTCGCAAATTTTTACACTTATTGCTCACGTCACAAAGTTTTTTTTATTATAGTTTATTGTAAGTGAGCGTTATTAGCTTCAACTGAAACATGATAGAAATTACTTTTAGTGCTACTTTTCTTGGTTTTTTTGTTTGGCTCTATGCGTCCATTTTTTATTTAATGTCATTGACCAATACAATCAAAACGAGACGAGTAGCCGCGACAATTTCGCGAGCGGCAATCAAACCCAAGATGTGCTAGGTTCGCTGTGTTTTTCGAGGTGTCATTGTAAACTTCCGATGATAAAGTAAAAACCTCTTTGTTGCTAGGGCATCTTTTTGGAGAATTTTAAAACAAACTTGTCAAAATAAACGTGTTCTCACCCGATTAGTTGTTCTTTATACCTGGGCTTAAGAACTAGTTTCGATTGAGTAGATTATGAAACTTCGCCTCGGTACCAAGAAACCACCTTGTAACAAGACATCTAACGATCGTTAACGACAATTTAACGATGGTTAAATACATTGATAATGTATTGCAACTTTGAAGTGCTATATCTCAGAGTTGGTTAACTTTGAAGCATTATGATAAGGTCTAGGTAATTGCGTATAGTCCTAAAAGCGTTAATAGACGTTCGAACATGGTCCACTCCGCACCGCGAACTTGGTCCGCTCCGTACCAAATTCGATGGTGTGTTCAGCGGTCCGCCGACATTATTATTATTATTGACGGTGCGGTCGGTTCGATGGTTTTCCCACAGGATTTGGTGCGGTCCGCACCAAGTTCGCTCGTGTGGACGGCGCCACCGCACCGTACAGCGCTTACATGTAGGTAATTAATTAAAAGTAAACAAACAATTCGTAAATTTTCGGGTATTTATGAAATTTATAGACATAACAGTGTCTCATAAATAATAATGTGCCAAAATGTAATTATTATTATTTTTTTTTTTTCAAATATTAGTATGGATAATAATGTTATTTTCTGTTTATGTATGTAATAATAATGTTGTAAACAATGTGACATGTAAAATTCGAGGTCTCTAATAAGTCGCATATGACTCTCTGTCTTTTAAATAAAATTTTGCCCATTTTTTTTTTTTTTTTTTTTTCTCCTTATTAATTGGTGTTGTAGCGACGATGGTTGCCACAACTAACGCGATTTTAGCTTTTTTGGATAAAATCGGAGGCATATCGACGTGATCACTGTCTGGTAGCACGAAACGCACTGGACCGTTTTTGAACGGTGCGATGGTGTGGCGAGTCGAGCGCACGTACGGACCGGACCAAGTTCGCGGTGCGGATCGGACCATATTCGAACGTCTATTAACGCTTAAAGATTCATCGCTTAAATTTAAAGCTCCTATTATTGGCCACACCCTGTATATATAACTATACCTCTCTCTTTCACGCACAGCGCACGGCATCGCCGCACACGTATCGTAGGCACATGCGCGGGAAGGCGGAATTTAAAAAATATTCGTTTTAAGATTATAGCTGTTAATGTCGATTGCTCGTAAAGCACTTAATATATTTCAAATATTTTATTTTTATTTTACGTGTTAATAAATATATTATCTAAGAAATAGATCATCGTGGCTGTACGTTTTCATTGAAACGTCTTATAAGCAAAATAAAATAATAACAGTGAAAAAAAAAATAGATGCAACTGTGTCACCGCGGAGAAAAGTTACTAAGACGTTTATATCTTTATTTTGGTCCAATGACCAAATTTTCGAATTGCGCAAGATTTTGTAAGTTATTTTTTTTATCAAATAAGGAAAAAAAATTAAGGTATAGTTTTTTTTTGTATAAGCTTTATGAAAAAACTGGGGATTTTTTTTTCCTTAATTATAAATCATCTGAAACAATAGAATGAATGCATAATCTCGAGGGTAGAAATTATTGAACGTGCTGTTCCAATTATTGACCTTCAAGTCCTCGACTGGATGAGAAGCTCTGGCGCGGCACTGGGGATTATTGCATGGTGTGAATCTGTATACCCTAAATATTCATTAGAAAAAGCTTCCGAAACTGTAGGATTTAATGTGACCAAAAACTTTTCTTCCCCCGACTATTTAATGTATGAACTTCGTATTCCCTAACGAAAAACAGCGACGAACTCGCCCGCAACTTCACTCACAGCCTCGATTCCTAATGTCAAATAAAACAGCTAGGATTTTAGACAAGACTGTCTCGTCGTCGAGCTCGTTGACGAACGCAGCGTCGAATGTGTCAATAAGAGAATAGCATAGCAGATAAGATATCACGATGCCCCCCCTGACTCTTGAACTCTGAACTATCTTTGAAACTAAATACAAATAAGTTTAATAACTAAGTCAAAGTAATTACTCCGTACAAAGCTCCACAATCTGTATTGCATCCGTTTTCACGTCAACAATTGTAGCAGGAAAGTCAAACTGGAAACTAATGATGAATCGACACATACATATCCTGGGCCTAGGCACCAATTGTAACGACCCGCCCCTCTT
>JALPQI010019941.1:0-21183 GCA_025490895.1 Thaumatotibia leucotreta
CGTTTCGACAAGGCAGCGATTCCGGGGAAAATCAATAGGGATATTAAGTTATTTAGTCGTGTTGTATTGTATCGAAATTAATTATTAAATAACAGTGACCAGCCATTCAGTATTTCCTAGCTGGAAAGAGGTTTATTAAAAGAATATCCTTCATTGTAAATATTGGATGTAGTATACCAAAGAAAAAATGACCAAGATCACCAACGTCTGAGGTGGGGAACGAACCCACGTGCTCAGCTTTCGCGGCTGATGCCTGCACCCCTCGCCCACTCGGTTTTAGCAACCACCAGTCAATTTTCTCGGGTACATGCAATCCCTTACAAGGCTGGGCGCCTTTGTTGATCTTGGTCGTTTTTTCTTTGGTATATGACATCCAATATTTATAATTTACCGTGACAACCAGAGTCTTTCGCGGTTGATTATTTCTATGGTAAGCACATCTGTTACGACATTGTGGGATTTATAATTTATAGAGTATTAAGTATACTACTATAGTGTGACTACTGGGGAAAAAATAAAAAGTACAAATCAAAATATTTAGTTAATAAATAATTTGATTTGTGTTTTTACAATACGTTCAAACATCCTTCAGTTAAGAACAAAATCCTGTAAATTCAAACACGTGGATCGCACGATTGGGATAAAATAGGTAACCAAGTGCTCGACGCTGCATTGCCTTGTATTGGATTCGAAAATCGAAAAATCGGCCGTGTGGTGACGGCAGTAAGAATACATTTGTCACCACCCCAACTCCTCCTGCGGGTGTCGTAAGAGGGATCGACTAAGGGATTGAAGTGTCAATGACCATTTTACAAGATTGATGATGGGCAGCAGCGTCATCATAGTGAACACATTACTGCGATCGCCAATCCGCTTGCCCAGCGTGGCGATTATGGGCATTTACCTCCTAATGCGTCTATACGCATAGTTAATGGGCGGAGTTTTATTTTGTTGTAGTTTTTTAAAATTTTCCAAATTTGGATCTTTCGATCCTTATTAGCAGAAAAAAGTGTCCCAAGAATTCCATACATTTTTTTGTCTTCCACTGAGTTACGGTCGAAGAAAGTGTATGAAATATAGTAACTCAATGGATTTTTTTTGGGAGACTTTTTTATTTCTATCAGGATCGTAAGAGCTCATGTTTCTGAGTAGAAATATTTTTTAAATGTCCAATTTGGAAAATTTTAATAAACGACAACAAAATAAAAATCCGCCACAATAGGAGAGGCCTACGTCCAGCAGTGGACTATCATAGGCTGATGATGATGATGATCGAAAAATCTTAGTTAGGTATTATAAAGAGCTCACGTCGAAAATTAATGCAGCGTCGAGTATCTACTCGTACTGCTTTTTCTTACTAGATTAATAATTATAAATATAAAACTTTGTGTACACGGTGCACAAAATATCTGAACATGCACTCTAACGCCATGGCATTAAGGTACATTCAGACCAAACGCGCATTCGCTATTCTATCCCCCACTACGAAATCAACGAATCGCGTTTTGTGTCACGATCTAATTTCATAGACTAGGGGGTTAGAATAGAGAATGCTCGTTTGGTCTGAATAATAAATAAATAAATATCTTGGGACATCTACAAATCGCACGGTAAGCTCAATTAAGGCTTATGTTAGTACCAAGCGACGATATATATAATAGATAGATATTTAAATACATAGACAGCCATGACCAAGGAACAAATATTTGTGATAAATAAATACACAAATAATGCGCTCGCCGAGATTCGAACCCGGAACCTCCAGCTTCGTAAGCAGGGTCACTACCAATGAATGAACCTTTAGAGGCCTGCTCAAATGTTTGTGAGCACTCTGTCCACTCCGATTTATATGATGTAGACTGTACCGGGAAGTATCGTGTTTGTAGCCTTATATCGGTCAATGTATTGAATATTTAATAGTACGCTTGTTCGTTTGCGCCGCGGCCTAATTTGCTGCCGCTGAAGAATTCCTAATTAGCAGCCGTCTGGGAAATATGGGGTGCAATTGGAACCTTGTCAAAATGACAAGCAATATATTTCTTACCATTTATATCAAAAAACTTGAAGGTCTGAGTTCGAATCCTAGCGAGCGCTATTTTTGCACGGGCCTGCTATACTAACCTATGTTGACTGTTATATTGACATTCACACATCTATAGATACTTTTTGTCACTTACGTACCAGCTTTGGTAAATTGATCACAATTTGGGTCATATTTTTTCAAACTTCCCCCCCCCCCCCACATTCTTATAACTTTTAATATGATTTTCACTCAAAATTGCGAGTTCTTTCGATCCTGGTAGCAGAAAATATTTGTCCCAAGTTTTTTTCGTTCTGGCGTGATGGAACATTCGAAAAATGTATGTAAATTTTGGCACAATATTTTTCTTCTATTAGAATCGATAGAGCTCACGAGTATGAGTAGAAATTATATAAAAATACCTATGATACAAAAAGAGTAGGGGAGAACAACTTTAAACAACAGACCCCCATACCTATTTTCTTTTCAGCTCGTTTGCACCAATACGCGAGTGCGAGCGGGATGGATAAAAAGAAAGTCCGCGTCAATAACGGGCGGCATTTCCTGGCAAGCACATTACTAGTTAGTACTAGGTATTGGTACGAGCGACCGTATACATAGAAAGTAAGCCTTCCCTTTATCTAGCATATTTTTTTTGTTCGAAACGTCTTAGGACATAACAGACGTGGCATAATCTATTTTGGCATAATCTTAATGAGGCAGAAACATCACTTGGCATAAATAACAATATTTCGAACAGTATTTTGCCCGTAATTATACATTATTATTTACGCCGAGTGTTATAAAACAGCAATTAGGTTTACATTTTTTTTTGGCATATAGCCACATGTTCGAAACTTACCTTGCATGCATTTTTCGTCAGGCAGAATTTGTTGTGAGGGTGTAAATTTCTGCAGTGAGCGAACGAAGCGAGCGGACAAAACCTTCCGGGGCCGATCCGACTCGGATATGTTAGGTTGGCAAAGCTCCCGCCTTAAATTGTGTAATTGCCCGCTGTTTCGCTTAGGTACCCCAAGGATTGTTCTATCAACTCAATATATTTGAGGATGGACCCTAGCGGTAGCGTTTTGACCTGCTTCGGTTCCAGATAGCCGGTTCCGATGTCTTCCATCCTTTGTCTGGCTCGCCAGACAAAGGATGTATTCCATGCATGACATTCGCACAACAAGTGTTTCATTGTCTCCTCTTCTTCGCCACACAGTCTATGCTATCATAAAGACCCATTTTGGCCAAAAAAGTTTTGACCCCAAAGTGTCTCGTAAACACCCCCGTTATGATATACAAATACATACACAATTAGATCCAATATCGCTACGGACTTGTATCAATCCACCTAGTTACGCCCTAAGGGGTAATAATGCGTGTAACTCCCAATGAACGTAGGTTACTGAAACATGGGTCCTATTCAATTTACCTACTCTATTGACTAGTATATATGTACACTCGATCAAATGGAACCCTAGACAGCTTTACAACCATGTCACAGTGACATCTAGTTAGAGATTTCTTACAATTTGTTTTAAATAGACTGTTTATTCAACAATTTGTTTTAAGATTATTTTATCACGTGATTTAAACGAAACATTATGTCATCGTTTTAGTACTTTTTTATGATTACGCCTTAGACAAAGAGGAGTGTTCAACTGATTCAACCAAATGAAAAAGAAAATAGAGGAAATATTCAACATAACCTCGAAAGTTTGAAGTTTTCACATACATTCCTACACTTTGCCACCTGCATCAGCTTTTCTTTACTGGCTGCACTTTGAACACATTTATTTCAAACACAAGATTACATTTCAGTAAAATTTCAATTTCTATATTACCAAAAATTATTTTGAAAATATTGCGAATTCAAATATGAGACTTTAAATGTAAACAAACATTTTTTTTGCCCAGATAAGTCATAAATTAAACACAAATTTGGTATCATTCGAACGCAGCTTTGCTAACCCTCAAATTTTTAAATTTTCCATCTTTTTCTACGGCCCGCGACAGACAGGCAGAGTAAAAATGACGAATACCCGACTGCTTAGCAGCAGTTTGTCTCCTACGCCATAAAAAAAAGAAAATTTCAGTTATCAAAATAATGACTTCAACGATAAACCTTCTCGAACGTTCGAGAAAATCTACGAATGCCACAGTATCCATAACCCGACCCACCCATTCGCTTTTATTACGAAAAAAGGTGTCCCACACTTAAGCCTAGTCCCCAGGGCGACTCATAAAAGAGTGTTTCCTTATAAACGCACTATCAGGGGTCATAAATTGCAATCGGGGAGTCGATTTATACGAAGCTAATACGCCGGGGGATGGACGGACCTTAATGCCTAAAGATTTGGTATACCACAGGCTCAAACGAAGCGAAGATACTTATACAATGTGCCCATAAGGAAAGTGAAAAAAATTAACACCAGATTCCTGAGGCTAAAAAAAGCAAGATGTTTTACAAGTAGAATGAGTTTAGGTGAAATCCGCATAGGTAAGCATTATACGGTTTTTTGTATGTTTATTTTGTCCATTTCATGTATGTCATGTCAATCTCTTCTCAAAATTATAGACAAAATTCTATAAAAGACCAACTTTAGAGTGGCAGGCCAAGAATAGCATAACATGAACCAACTGAAAGAGAAAGTGGAAGTCGTGTCGCATCAGGGTGCTTAGCCAAGTTGCCAATCGCTAACGCTTAATCGTCAATCGTAAACGAAAGGCAGCTAACTGTCTTTATCGCACTAATATGAAGGAGTGACAGAGAGGGAAAACTGCGATATGCTACTAAGCGTTAGCGATTGGAAATTTGGCTACGCATCCAGGATTAAAAAAAAAACTGTAGACAGGGAGTCATGGAAGCTGCTCCACCCACAAGAGCGCTGCTCTTAAATTTTATGATGATGATGAATGTTCTGTAATTAGCACATGGCTATCGCATCGCACCAGCTGTGCAAACTGCTTTCCCGTCTAATATTGAAGGGCTTGTGAACACGTTCAACCAATCTAACGGTTGGTTACTCAGCCACCTTATCTGAATAACGTCAATGTATAAACACCGATACGTATTAGCTTATTAGGTAAATGAATATGTCGATTGCAAAATAAAAATACATAGTTATGGCCGTCATAAAAACAAAAATCACGATCGCGTCAATTGTGTTATAAGTTAGTCATAAAAAACTATAAGGTAGCTATACTCTGCAGCGTTATTCACTAAGGAAACCGCCTTACTATCAGCGCTGTGTCAGTGCTGCGGCAGCGTCGAGCCTAAAAATGGTATTCACTAATGCACTTTAAACGACACTAGTGCTCGGCGACGAATGCGGCGGCGTGAGCTGGAACTACACTACGTCGAGAGTTACCGCCTACGCCTACAGTTTGACTACGAGCTATTCTACGTTAGTGAATACCGTTTTTCGCAGCGCTGCGCTCGACGTCGAAGTGGAGGCTGTCTCGTCGTCGAGCTCGTTGATGAACGCAGCGTCGAATGTGTGAATAAGAGAATAGCATAGCTGTTCTAGTTACTACCGTTGCCAGCAGAAAAAGACAGCTTTAAAAAATATTAATACAGTGGTGCTGGCATCTGCTGCGAAATCTGAGCACGTGGGTTCGATTCCCACCTCGGACAGTGGTGATCTTGGTCGTTTTTTTCTTTGGTATATGACATCCAATATTTATAAATGTAAATACGTTAAATGTTTACCCATCTACATTTTTAAAATTATGATTAAAATGTATTGTTAATTTGATCTATAGCTGTCCTTTTCTTTTACATACCTGGAGAATAGGAAAGCGATAATTCTCTCTGCCAGATATAATTATCCAGGGATTATGAAACAGGCTGTAAAGGTACTTAACTTAGATAATGTCCGCTTTCGACTGCGAGCGGAGCGGACTCATTAATGGCTCCGTTTAACTTTCACTGCTGCTGTGACTCGCAGTCGTCAACTGAATACTAGTCCTTAGCGAGCGATGAACGTGAAACGGAGTCATTAATGAGTCCGCTTCGCTCTCAGGGGAAAGCGGGCAGAAAGGTAGACGTGACGTGAAAGGTGACAGCAGTACGAGTACATTAAATTTGTCACCACTCCAACTCTTCCAGTGGTTGTCGAAATAGTCGATTAAGGGGTTAAAGTGTAACTTACGCTATTACATACGCTTAAATATTTTATAGCTTGACAACTAATACTAAACGCGGTAAAACATCGCGAGTGTGAGTGAGTGTGCGATTGTCGAGTTTATCGAGTTGGAGTTAGCGTTGAAAATGTCGGAAAAAGTCAATTGTTTTTTTTTTCGGGTATATATGAATTTTTTTTGGTTTTTACAGAAATAATCAATGTCACTGTCACTCCTTGCCATCTATTTCAGTTGACTTTTCATCGATGACATCGCGTTATCCTGGTATTAGTGAAAATTTGATCTAATTTGCATTGGTTTAGAGTTGAAAATTATAGTGGAAACTTTCATTTATTTTTTCGAAAAAATCCGGGAAAAAACGAGCTGTTTGGAAAGACTCGTGGTTTAATCCGGAAATTTTCAACGGTAAGTTAGACACGTAGGGTAAAAGTAGAACCTGAATACTGTAGCCCTATCAAAACTTTGCAAGTATCGGTAACGTTAGGCTATACGCGATACGCGGAGCAGGCCACCGCGCTCGCTCCAATATGTCAGTGCGCGCCATGTAAATAATGGTTTACGTATTTTTAAGTGTTTAGTAGGACACGTATCCTTTACTTTCCAACTCATGGTACGGCTAATACTGTCCAAAATATAACTTTGTGATTGCGTGCGTTTACTCTTCGTGAGTTTATTTTTAAAACATGAAGCTTATAATATAACATGAGTGAAATAGACGTGGTGACCGTGTGGTGACGGCAGTAAGAATACATTTGTCACCACCCCAACTCCTCCTGCGGGTGTTGTAAGAGTCGACTAAAGGATTGAAGTGTCACTGGCCATTATTTGATAAAAGATTGATGATGGGCAGCAGCGTCATCATAGTGGACACATTACTACGATCGCCAATCCGCTTGCCCAGCGTGGTGATTATTATGGGCATTTACCTCCTAATGCGACTATACGCATAGTTAATAGGAGAGGCCTACGTCCAGCAGTGGACAGATGTGTGATGTGAAATAGATGTGATTTAAGCGTATAATGAACAATTAGTATTGTATTTTGGAGTTCCGTTTTAGGAAACCCTCTGGAGCGAGCATCTCGCACGAGATAATGCCCAGGGTTTCCGTTTAGCTGATATGTCAGGTCGTTAGTTTGCGTCACTCGTCACAGTACACCATTAGAAATCAGTACAACACATAATTGTATACCTACATGAGAGAAAAAGACATAAATTATTACTGATTTACCAAAGGGAAGCTTACAAAAAATCTTCTTAAAAATGTTGAATTGTCTCTGAAACTTCTCTATTGTCTCTGGGGATTGATACTGGAGCATCATTAATTGGATGAAATAAAAAATTGCAAAAATCTTGGCACTGACTTTATTTTATTATTCATCAACGTCCATCAAAACACCATTAGCTTAACAACCAGCTCCTTCCCAGTGTAAGAAATATATACATTGAAGATTGTTTTTCCATAGCTGCTCTGTAGTTTTGATAGGTGGATCTTACATACTTATACATAATTATGTTCACGCCTTTCATGTAGCTTCACATTATAAAAAGTATTGAAGTACAAAACTAGATCTCCATTTTAATTTTATAATCCGCAGTGTTTCCATTTCTATAATTTCGTAATTTACAAGTATACACGCTGTTAATGTTGCATTTTACGTTTTTGAACATGTTCATATTGTTCATTTATATGAATATAATGCGTTGAAACCGGGTTTTCCTTCATTTATCCAGTTACTTCTGCACTGCGACCATAATATAATATGGACGTCTAACGCCAGCTCAAAAATGTTCCCAAAAACAATTATTCAATAGTGCCTAGATGGGCGTCTAGCGCTTGTCTTTCTTCGCTTCGCTTGCTTGTCACCGCGCATATTTCGGAATCAACCAATCACGTTTTGTGTAACGATCGAATTTCGTAGTGGGGGGTTAGAATAGCGAATGCTCTTTTGGTTTGAACGCACCTTTTGACAAATGTTTGAATACAGCCAATCAAAACTTTGATGGACCAAGCACAAATATTTTTGAATGGCGCTGTAAGTTTTTACAGGTTGATAGGTATTGAAATTCATTACCGTGATGCATTGAAGAGGGGGTGACACTTGTCAACTAATATTCAGGACCGACTTTTGAAAGGAAATTTAAGTACTTTGGCGTGCGGCTTCCATGTTTTATTTGTTCGCAGCCTCTGGAAGATAGGGACAAATCGCAGATGAACGTACTGCATGTAATCATTCCACTGCGACCAGCCTATGTCTCCGGCATTTCACACCTTCGCCACGACAATGTCACTTTGGGACGTTTCTTTTATTATCTTGATAAATTTGGGAACGTTTTTTACGAGAAGTTTTGCAACCTGTTCGTTTCGCCTTATGTTTGTAGGCAAATGTGGGTTTCTTCGGAATGGTTTTAGGGTCAGCTAGGGTGCGTTCATGGTTGTACATATTTTTGTAATATATCGTGTACCTATAAATATAATACGGGTGATATAACCCAGGAATAGGAGTCATGAGTACAATCAATATCGTTACCTAATTACAAGTTTTTGCAAAAACATTTAATTTAATCTATACTAAGTACTTAAGTCATATTGTTTTTGTAATGTGTTTATAATTAATGGTTTTGTTAATAAATATTTTGCAACTTACATTAATTATGACCCCACAGAGAGATATTCGGTACAAACCTTGTTTTGGCATAATGTTTTCTTTGGTTACCGCGATGATTAGGTACCTACCTACTCATGAAATAGGTACTCATGAAATAAAACTATAAAACGGAAAAACTACATGTTGATGCAAAATAAAACTAAAATCTACTCTATATAATATACGCGAGTTGCGTTTTGTAGTTTTATTTCATTGTTATGGCAGTTATGTCTGTGGGTAGGTACCTTACCGCGAACTTTGAAATGAGTAGATTTCGAGCATATTATTATGTCTCTGTTATTCTGACGCCATCATCATCGGTGCGACAAAGACAGATGTTAAAGATCTCGCAGTAGATTCATTTGCCATTTCATTTCACCCGGTATACATTGGTTTCACCCGGGTTACTAACAAATAGTGCTGTTATAGCCGTTCCCGGTAATTTTCCCCACACGGTATTTATGGGGAATATTTCCAAATGGAAATAGTAATATTGGGAAATTACCGGTAACGGCAGCGGCAGGTCTCAGCTTACTGACACATTATATAAAATATGTAACTATAAAATGTTAAATATAATAGTAGTCGTAAGATAGTACTTACATAATTATGGAAAATAGAGTTGGGCCATTCTCGGTTCATTCCCAAAGTTACTATAGGGAGAGTATTCGGGAATGTTCCCCACATGGTTTTGGTTGGCATCATCGAAACCACTATTAAGACGCGAAAATCGATCGATAAATGCAAGAGAAACAGCCAGACAAATAATGAAAGTACCTATTTCTGGGTGCTTAGACAAGTTGCCAATCGCTAAGGCACTGGTCTCACCGCGAGCTACTAAGCTATGAACTATCGGCTATAAACACAAACAAAAGCTACGCACTCCCGTGTAAATAAAAGAGACACGGCGATACTCGTCCGGCGGTGATAGCTGATAGCTGGGCGAGTATCGCCGTGTCTCTTTTATTTACAGGCGAGTACGTATCTTTTGTTCGTGTTTATAGCCGATAGTTCGTCATAACTTAGTAGTTCGCGTTGAGACCAGTGCCTAACGCTTAGTCGTCAATCGTAAACGAAAGGCAGCTAACTGTCTTTGTCGCACTAATATGAAAGAGTGAAAGAGAGGAAAACTACGATACGCTACTAAGCGTTAGCGATTGGCAAGTTGGCTAAGCATCCTGAAACGGTCCTCCTACAGTCAATAAATAACATCATATCATAGTCGGTTGTAAACAAGCCTCTAATTAATAGCAGCGATCCCACGTTTTTACCCGATAGCTTATCTGGGGGTGATTTATACCCCTCACTCCCCTGAGTCGTGCAAACGTGCCAACTCACTTCCAGTAGCCGTACCATGAGCGGCCGTCGTATTGTTAACGCGGCCTTAGTTTCTATACGGCTCTCTCGCACCTAATATATGCGAGTACGAGTAGTGTGCTTACCATGAAATGCCGCTGCGCTATTAACGCGGCCCTACTTTCTGGTTCACCCTGGTGTGGCATAATTCTTTTATGAATAATTCTATAATATGTATGATACTAATTCTATAATTCTATAACTATGTAGTTATAATGGGCTTTGTGCAGAAACTGTTGTGGCATACGCATACTCAACTTTAGCATATAATCGAGGTAGTTGTCATATTCTGCAAGGTTCTTACTGTGTTACTGAGATGAATAGTTACTTTCTAGGTTGCTAAAAAAAATCTCGAAGACTACTTAAAGATCCCAATGGGTCGAAGTGTATCCGTAAGGGCCCCACCGATAAGATAAGATGTATTTGTATAGGTCATTTTGCTGTGACATTTACTTAATTATATACAATAATTAATAACACCCATCGCACATTCACAAGGTCCTTTACAGTGAAGGAAAACTTCGTGAGGAAACCTGCATTACACCTGCGAAGAAATTCAAGGGTGTATATGAAGTCCCCAACAAGTACCGGGCCAGCGTTGGAACCACGCAAAATAGGCACGTTTGATGTCGAATTGCGGAAAAAATGGCTAGAATACAACAACAACAAGAACACCGATCGCATCAAAAAATGGTGGTTTCAAAAGAGAGTTGTTAAGCATCACCCTGATAAAGTTGTGAGAAGTAATTCAGAATGAATACATATTATACATTATACATACTGTAATACAGAGTAAAAATTTAATAGACGATTTTAATAATTATGTTAGTACTTTAGACGCTGTAAAGGAATAAGTATATGTTCCAATAAAATAATGGGCTATAAGACATTAAAATTACGTTTCTTCTTTCTCGGATCCAAACTTTTTCCTTCCTCTATCATCTACTTATAATTTCATATGACGAAGGCAAAAACAAAAACGAAACATTTTCATAAAAAAATCTTTTAATATACTAAACTAATCATCCATTAAAGAGGCACCGCGTTGTCGTTTCCACCATTTCCATTTGGGTAACCAGCGTTTTAATTCTTGTAACCACTATTGGGGTTCGAGAAACCAGAATTATAATTTGGAGTAACCAGAATAGCCGTTATAGTTAGTGTAACCAGTGGTTGGTGACGTTTGTGTCAGTGGCACAGGGATCTGCTGTTGAGGTTGTCTTGGTATCTGAGGAATTTGAACGGGGACTGGTAGTGGAACTGGGATTTGAGGGTTTCTGGGAGCTGGTCGTCTTTGGATCTTCGGGATTCCGCCTCTGCCGTGTGTATGGATGATCCTAGCGCCTGGGCACTTGTCTAAGTGGACGCATTGGCCTGTAGCCTCGTTTCTGACGGTGGGGCTGATGCAGTGACAGGCGACGTAGCCACAGGACTGCTGCTTGTCTGGTCTGGGCCGGTATTCGCGGCATGTCGCTTCGCGGGTTACGAAGCCGCAGCCGATGGAGTATAATTGGGTTCCCGGTGGGCAATTTTGGAGACCTGGGGGAAAACGATTTGGTTATTATTTTATATTTTTAATCTATTTGTGTCCGGTTAATTCTGTCATCAATTGATTAGCTTGTCACAGATGAAACTACGAGTAATTTTCGTTATTTCTAAAATAGAACTAAGTGGTCATATTATTCTAGATGCTTACAATTAAACCGCAATTGTAAAAAAAAGATATTAAATATAAGATCATGTGGGCACTTGAATTATTTAGTGTCTTTCCACGGAATAGCTCACTATGTTTAACTTATAAACACGATGTTAAATGACTTAACCCCTGGAATGCCGAGTGACTGATATCTGATATGTTACAAGACAATTGGACTACACTTTAAAATAGGTAGTTAAAGTCATTAATTGATAAGCTAATTTGTGATAAATTTCCTGAGGTAAAAATAGATGTTTTGATGTCACAGGAGACATCAATGGTAAACAAAAGTTGTATTTTTTTTATTTTTGATCATTAATGTGAAAATATGATATCATAGACTTACCTTGAGGAACAGCATTCACATCTAAAGAAGACAAACCAATAATGGCCAACACGCAAACAGATATGAGCTTCATCTTCAATCGCTGGTTACCGAAAACGTTTCTTGGTAACCAAATATCAAAAAACTGAAGAAAAGAGCGGACATACCGCTATTTAAGCAATTTTATGCAATATGCAATACAATGGTGGCAACGCATTATTTGAACAGTTTGTGGTGAACTCATTATGTAAATTGGTTAAAATAAACACCAAAAAATTCATAATAAGAGCTCACGTGTAAGAGAAAAACTCAAAAGACGTCATGTCGCAGAATAAATTACTGATCAGAGTAACACTCTTAATAGACCTTGATTATAAGCTCGTTTGATATTTTTTTGCGTTCCGTATTCTTCATACACCAGATCGTCTACATAATTATTATGCTTATTCAAAGTCAAAGTCAAATAATTCTTTATTCAAATTGGAATAGCAACAAACTCTTTTGAATCGTCTAGATATGAAAACTACTTCCGGTTCGAACCCTACACCGCTGACCCAAGAAGAACCGGTAAGAAACTTGGCGGGAATTATTTCTTCAAACAATGATGGTACATCTTACAACTAACATGCATAAAAAAAAAAAACATAAAATTGATTTTAAACAAATTGAAATATAATAATAATAACAAGAGATGTAAAGTCTCTAAAAGTCACAACATTTATAAGTAATAATTTACAAAGAAGTAAGGTTTCTCTCCGAATAGGTATATAATAATAACATTATATAATGCACGTTTGGAGATGTACAAGGTCTCCAAGCGTAAATTATCGTAATTGAATGTCATGACTTTAACAAACTAATAATTAAATCCTAAATTACTCCCACGGTGTTTTATCATTCATTTAGTCTTGTGTACTATAATAAGCTTTAGATATAAGTTTACGCTTTTATTCAATTGTTTAACCTCTCAATTGTGGAAACGACCCGAAAGGACATCTGTTTCTAATGTGATTGATACATTTTAATTTTCTTCTCAGGGTTTATTTTACATTATATTTTTCTCTCTTTAATTAGATAATTATGACGACGTGCCGTGTCACAGAATGCAATAATTTTTCGCACATAAATAGTAGCTGTGATTACCAGTCTTCACTTTCGACCATTGAAGCATCTTATCTTTCAATTAGAATAAATGGTTGCCATTATGTAATTAAGTAACTAACAATCCATCCTATTTACAGCGCCTGCCTTTTCAAGCGTGTAAAGTGCAAAGGTGTAAAGCTAACGACCAAAGCAAACGCTTCATACTCCAATCAGGCGCTGGCCAACAAAATTGGCGAAGTAAACTATCTATCTTTTTGCCAGACATGCATTGACCGGTATTACAATTTACACTATATAGGGGGTTTAGTCGAACACTTTGTCTCTTATATTAATGGCAATAGGGACGAATAATAACATCAAAATAAAAAAAGACGCCTACTTATCGTGCTATCTTCTAAGACACATCGGTGACTCCTTGTACAGAGTGTCACGTGCGCTAATAACAGATACCGTGAAAACGATATGCCCACAATCTATTTTTTTTTTAATTCTTCTTCAAATGAATAGTTATTATCAAACCGCGATTAGAATGGGATTCGAAAGTACTGTTGACACAACAGTATTTAAGTCAATCTAGGATAATACTCATAGTTATATTCATATATTTATACTTTAAGTGCAAAGACTTGCAGACTATAGATTAATTAATCACTCACTACATCTTTAAACAACTCTTTAATTGGTAAATGTTGTGTCATTTGTTGTGGCAACAGTACTTTCGAATCCCTTTCTGATTCCGGTTTGATAATACATGGGTACTTTGCAAATTCATTAATTAATAAAATATCTTTGCAGTTTCGCAGCTGTCATAGTTTCGGAAAATAAAGGCACGTGAAGGTGGATTTACACCGAACGAATGCTCATTCGCCCCCACTCTACGAAATCAACGAATTTCGACGAATCACGTTTTGTGTAGCGAACGAATTTCGTAATGGGGATAGAATGAGTATTCGCTCGTTTGGTGTAAATCCGCCTTTAGATGGGCGTGCCTTGCAGCCGAATGCCTTCACTTTCAGTACTGACTCTAGTCTACACTGGACTACTTAATTCGATCAAATAAAAAAAATATATATTAGGACATCTTACCTTTATCTTATTTATAATTTTTATGTAAAAATATTTAAGCTATTCACTTCCATTAAAACGTAATTTTAATTAATGACATATGTACGTAAATACGAATAATATGTATAGTTGAACTTTTTTGAGCTGAGCTCGTTCTCTTAAAATTCCAGTAGCCTTGGGTTGTAAGCCACAAAGTAAGATAACAAGCACTCAGTAAAAGCAGAATATAACTGCCTTAGAAAGTTAGTATAGATTATCGACTCTATTCTTTGCACAATAGACAAAAAATATATAAACTAAATAATGGCACGCGACTAATGATCCTGGCGGCACGCCTTTTATCTCTAAGTGCAAAATGTGGGAAGTGTTATTTTTTGGTCAACGCATTGTTATTGTTAGGATAAGGGTACAGAGCCGATAATCTAGTGAACATTTACGGTACCATTTGTCCTTTTTCTACTCAACATTTTTTTTCGACTACCTGGCAGTTATATAATGTAGAAAAAGTTAAGAGCGCCATTATTTAGTTTTTTATTTTGTAGTCTAATGTGCAAATAATAGAGTCGATATTGTCGATAATCTATACTAACTTTCTACGGCGGTTATATTCTGCTTTTACTGAGCGCTTGTTATATTACTTTGTGGTTTACAACCCAAGGCTACTGAAATTTTAAGAGAACGAGCTCAGCTCAAAATTGTTCAAGTATATTAATGTAATTTTTTTTCTGTACCTCTAATCGAATTTCTTTTTAATCTGTTGTAATTTATCAAAATGTTGATGACAGTACGAAATAAAAGTCAATCCTATTCTTCACAGATCGACCTGGATGCTAAACCAAGTTGCCAATCGCTAGCGCTTAGTAGCGTATCGTAGTTTTCCTTCTCTATCACTCTTTCACAATAGTGGGACAAAGACAGTTAGCTGCCTTTCGTTTACGATAGACGATTAAGCGCTAGCGATTGGCAACTTGGCTAAGCACCCTGGTCCCACAGTAAGCTCAATTAAGGCTTGGATAAGTTCAATGGAGAGATAGGTATATATAGATACTTAAATACATAGACAGCCATGACCAAGGAACAAATATTTATGATAAATAAATACACAAATAATGCCTTTGCCGAGATTCGATCTCGGAACCTCCGGCTTCGTAGGCAGGGTCACTACCAACTAGGCTAAGGTGACTGACAAAAATTGCGGTGTTACTCTGTTAAATTCAGTTGCGTGATCAATGTTCATGTTATTGAGAACCAAGTAACAGAAATTAAATACAAATAAATTGTACTACGGTAAGTGATCTAAGATCCACAATGGTTCATGTAATTGTAGGGCTTATGATATCTAAGAATAAGAAAAATAATTGCCTGAAAACATTGAATTCAGGTCAAGTGGCTTTCCAGTTGTAGATATTTCATTTTATTAGTCATATGTTTGATGAAGCTCAGCCCGCGGCAATGAAAAACAATGGTCTCATAGGTACATATACTTGTGCTTGTTGTAAATAATTATAACCACGTTTAAAAAAGGTATTTTTTATTTTTAAATAACGATGTTAAGGTGAAACATGTTAATTCAAGAAGAATAGGATCATTTCCGTAAATTGCGTTTTTTCCAGTTAGGAGGGGAAATACGGTTAAGGATTTAAGAAATGTTACATGGCATACCACTTAATGTCATCGTCCTCCAAATTAGGACTACCCTGCTTTGGGATGTTTTGTATTCTGCATACATGTACGTATTTGTGTGCATTTTCGTTCTGTACGAGCTTGAGCCCATAAGTGTTTTTTGATAGTGCACACAAACAAAACATTTATGTTACAACATGCACTAACCATAGAGAATGCCTTTTAGCCTTAAGTCCGCCATTAGTATGTTTTGTGAAATAATGTTTATAAAAAATAAATAAACCATATTATAAGGTACATAATACACACAAAAAATGCTGTGTTAACGCTTAATTTATTAATTCAAAACATCTAATCTAAACTAGAGAACAAGTTTGACACACACACAGTTTGGGCTTATTTTTCAATCCCCAGGTATTTCTATCCTTTTGGTATGCTATAACTAGATAAAAATAGAGCTAACATTTATTAGCAGGGATGCGTCACTGTTTGCAATAATATGGACAGGACTCCAAATTTGATTAAATGAATAATCAAACGTATAATTTCTTGAAACTTGATTTCGAAGCTTTATTGTGACTATTTAAAAAGGTTTTCATAGTCACCGATGTCAAATATGTAATTTTCTGAAAATGATTAAATGATTAATTATTCAATCAACTTACGAGTCATGTCCATATTATTACGAACAATGACGCCAAAATTTACCGATCTCTGTTTATTAGACAGATACTATTAAATTAGGATTGAAAATCAACCCTTAAATGCAGTAAACTCCCAGCTATTCTCCTTCACAAGGTGGAAGGACTTCAGGCTTCGGAAGACTATGCGGAGTTCTAAGGGTTACAGGCGCAGGGGTCCGAGGGGGTCTCGGTGTCATGGGGGTCCTTGGGGTCGCGGGGGTCCTTGGGGTCCTTGGGGTCGCGGGGGTCGCAGGGGTCCTCGGAGTCACTGGAGTAACGACCTTTCTCGGACAGTCACGTAACTTGACGCATTCTTTTGTTTCTTCGTTTCTCACGGTTGGGGGGTTACAGTAACAAGCCTGGAAGTCACAGATTTGCGCTCCGGTCTCTTTTGCTGGCCGCGGGTTTTTGCAGGTCGGCTCTGGTTGGAGGTAGTCGCAGCCGACGGCGTACCTGTACGTGCCGGGTGGGCATTTTATTGGACCTGGAAATGTCGAAGATTGTCAGTGTGTATTAAACTAAATAATCAATAATTATTACAGCATCTTCCAAGGTGATCATTGTATTTATTTCTTGTTATTTTTTGGTTAGTAAAATACATCATTTATTTATTTGCCTGACCTATTAATATTAACCATTCTCTGAAAGTACCTTCCCGGGGGCCTATTTCTCGAAAGCTTGTAACTTATAATACAAGCGGAAGTCCTTATCTAATAAATAGTGTTAAAAAGAGACTTCCACTTGTATTACAAATTACAAGCTTTCGAGAAACGGGCTGCTGGCCATAGGTATGCATATTTTTGTTTTATGAATATTGTATAATCATATATAATTTAATTGAACATATTGTGAAAACACAAATCAAATTATTTATTAACTAAATATTTTGATTTGTACTTTTAATAACTTTGTAAAGTATTCTAAATAGGAGGTGCAGGCATGTAGTTAGTGCTTGCCCTTAGAGAATGGTCAAAGGCGCCTAGCCTTGTAAGGGATTGCATATACCCGAGAAATTTGACCGGTGGTTGCTAAGACCGAGTGGCCGAGGGGTACAGGCATCAGCCGCGAAAGCTGAGTACGTGGGTTCGATCCCCACCTCGGACATAGGTGATCTTGGTCGTTTTTCTTTGGTATATGACATCTAATATTTATAATTTATATAGTATTAAGTAGTGTGACTACTGGAGAAAAATTAAAAGTACAAATCAAAATATTTAGTTAATAAATAATTTGATTTGTGTTTTCACAATATGTTCAATAGATGGCAGCACCATCTCTCTCTAGCTATTCTAGAAAACTGTAAAGTATTCTAAATAGGAGGTGCAGGCATGTAGTTAGTGCTTGCCCTTAGATAATGGTCAAAGGCGCCTAGCCTTGTAAGGGATTGCATATACCCGAGAAATTTGACCGGTGGTTGCTAAGACCGAGTGGCCGAGGGGTACAGGCATCAGCCGCGAAAGCTGAGTACGTGGGTTCGATCCCCACCTCGGACATAGGTGATCTTGGTCGTTTTTCTTTGGTATATGACATCTAATATTTATAATTTATATAGTATTAAGTAGTGTGACTACTGGAGAAAAATTAAAAGTACAAATCAAAATATTTAGTTAATAAATAATTTGATTTGTGTTTTCACAATATGTTCAATAGATGGCAGCACCATCTCTCTCTAGCTATTCTAGAAAACTGTAAAGTATTCTAAATAGGAGGTGCAGGCATGTAGTTAGTGCTTGCCCTTAGAGAATGGTCAAAGGCGCCTAGCCTTGTAAGGGATTGCATATACCCGAGAAATTTGACCGGTGGTTGCTAAGACCGAGTGGCCGAGGGGTACAGGCATCAGCCGCGAAAGCTGAGTACGTGGGTTCGATCCCCACCTCGGACATAGGTGATCTTGGTCGTTTTTCTTTGGTATATGACATCTAATATTTATAACATATATAATTTATTTAATAAAAACATACAATTTACTGGTCCCAAGCATTACCAAAAGTACTAGTCAAATAACCCGCCCTTGTCGTCTCCGACGCAAAAGTGCCCATCACGCTTCCGGCATTGCCACGCTGAATCGCGATTAACATTTTTTATACCAGGATCGCGTTTTATAAAGTTACAATTTACAATTTCGCTGTTTGCCTCTCTAACGCACGCACATATTGGCTAGAAAGAGAGGCAAACAGCGAAATTATAAATTGTAACTTTATAAAACGCGACCCTGGATGCTTAGCCAAGTTGCCAATCGCTAACGCCGCGGCCACGACATCGGTCTAAAGCGACCGGCTTAGCGGAAAACGTATGGTGCTCCCTCTCGTAGCCATATCGGCATCCCGCTCCAACTCATTCACTCGCCGCTGGTCGCCTTAGACCAATGTAGTGGCCGCGGCATTACGCTTAGTAGCGTATCGTACGTTTGCCTCTCTGTCACTCTTTCCTATTAGTGCGATAAAGACAGTTAGCTGCCTTTCGTTTACGATGGACGATTAAGCGTCAGCGATTGGTAACTTGTCTAAGCACCCAGGAATGCACCGGAGCGAGGGTCAAGACCTCTCTGTCGTAAACGACCACTGTATAGTATGTACTTACTACGTTTTGCTTATTGTATTTTAGTTCGCGAGTAAAATAAGATACTTGCTGTTGTTAACTTCATGGATTAAACAGTGACACATAGTCTGTACCACTAGCTAGAATAACATATATCACGCATAGTGACAGAAAATCGAAACTTGATACTCGTATATTATTGATATATGTTTTAATCTGGAGACCTATTTGGACTTCTGACTTGTTGATATCAACTTATCGTCGGTAGATTTTGATGCATGAGTGCATTAACTCGAGGACTATTCCATATGCATTTAATAATAAAACAGGCAATTTTTTCGAATAGGCCTTGTGGTTTTTGGATCTATTTTGCATGCTCAAAAAAGTTTATCTAAAACAATTGTATGTTATTAATCACCTACTATGTATTCATTGGTGTGATTTGCGTTAAGTTTCCACGGAGACACAAGAACTCTAGAAATATTCACAAGAAATTATGGAAATTCCCAGTTTGGCTTTTGGAAATACAAAAAATGGTAAACAGTACTTATGGGTATATTTTTTAAATAATTAAATTTGGTGGGGATATGTTGTAATATTTATATGAAAAATCCCATCGTCACAATACTTTAATAATTAGATCGCAGATTTTTATGAGAAATAGCTTTTCTAATATTTTTTAATACTCTTTTTACTATCCCAGAAAAAAAGGAAAAATATACTCACACCAAGGCCCTTCACAGTCCGGCGGTATTTGGGCCCTTACAAACACGAGACTAGCCACCAGAACGACGAAATATTCCATTGTAACTTAATATTCCCTAGTCAGTCAGTAGGATCCGACGAATTAAAGAGATTTATGGAAATTGTGAGGCTCTTTTATACCTTTTAATTGAAAACACAGACAGTTATATTGTTATCTATGTATGTCAACTGACCACAAGTATAAATAATATATCAAGGGATTTTAATAGTTTTTGTTTAACAGTTTCCAAGCATTATTTTCAAATTGGCGTAAATTTGTATTCTACTTGCAACGTTATGATTTTAAACGTCTTCAAGTTATTGTATGGAATATTCTTTTCAACTTTATCGTATTAACTGTGCTAATATTTGTTAATTGTGTGGTTTTTATTCATTTTTATTACAGTAAATACATTAATCAAATACATAATGAAATGCACTACAAATTACAATACAATATCTAAGAGACATTGTGTGTGGAAATTTTATGAAAAAGTGTACTTCGGTACATTGAATCTTACATTTTTCACTTAGACTTTAATCGTGTTAATAAATACATTTGTGTCAAGGATTACATACTTATTTTATATAAGTTTTTATAGCCTACTCTTTGGTTATTTTATTATCATCCAGATCACAGAATTAGATTTGGATAGAAGAAACAAGCGCCTATTCCATGTATCCCTACTGCGATATCCCCCCTAGTGGGGACATGTGGAATACGTTTCCATTTATTTCTACCGGTAGGGATACATGGAATTGAGTTGTCCATCTATCCCTCCTATTTATTAATGGTAGGGCCAGATGGAATATACTCCAATCATCCCAACAGCTTTCCCCCCTGGTAGGGATAAGTGTATTTTTTTCCGTTTATCTATACTTTTTGATCCCTTGGGGGGTATAGGTGGATTTTATTACATATATCCCTACTAATTTCCCCCCTAGTAGCGATACATGGATTATACTCCATTTGGCTCTACTCACTTGCTTTTTGGTGGGGATGCATGGAATTTCTTCCACTAAACCCTACTTCCTTTCTGTTTGGTGGGGATGTATGGAACTTCTTCCACTAAACCCTACTTTTTTCTGTTAGGTGGGGACGTATGGAACTTCTTCCGCTAAACCCTACTTCCTTTGAGTTTCGCTACTTCCTTGCTGTTTGGTGGGTAAATATATAATGATCATTATCAGTGACCGGATTAGGTAGTGCCATTTCGCGGGACTTCGGTACGTT
>JALPQI010019942.1:0-24101 GCA_025490895.1 Thaumatotibia leucotreta
ACATGTCCAGTGCTTAAAAAATCTGTTAAAAGTAAGGTGGTTTTTTTTCCTTCTGTAATTTGAATTGACTAGACATGTTCTTTCCGTGGACCCTTCATATGTGGCTGATTTATTACTGTGATAATGAAATAGAAGTTTAAATTGAAAATGTGCGGAATTAATATTTAATTTTATTATCTTATCACAGTAATAATTGAATTATTTATACATGACATTTTTAAACTTTTGCATTTTTTAATGCATTTTTAAACAAGGATAATTATTGCTTACCTATTTTGACTTTTCTTTCGATCTCCTACTGATTAGTAATTACATATTTATTGAACTGATTTCAATGCCAAACAATGAAAGTATACCTAGGAAAACAAATCTCTTACCTCATATCAAAGCTAAATTTAAACTAATTAGTGAGAAATAATGGCCACCATTTTATCTCCTGGGTTTTATTTAATCTTCTTTAATTAAAATGTAAATTTCTCTCTACTTGCCCGAAATGGCTCGGTGGAAATAATTACGCTTAGTAAACTAGGTAGCAATAATAAACATTCTAGATTAATCTTACTACCAGAGTTTTAAGTGTTTAAACATTTTAGATCCAGGAAAAGTAAATTAATTTAATATAAAACTTACAACGGAGTAGAACAGTATTTTCCAGGTAACACTATCGTAGAAGTATTATATAGAAATATAGGTAATTCGTGCCGTTTGGTGACGGCAGTAAGAATACACTTGTCACCACCCCAACTCCTCCTGTGGGTGTCGTAAGAGTCGACTAAGGGATTGAAGTGTCAATGACCATTATTTGATAAAAAATTGATGATGGGCAGCAGCGCGGCGTTATCATAGTGGACACATTACTGCGATCGCCACTCCGCTTGCCCAGCGTAGCGATTATGGGTATACTTCCCAATGCGTCCATACGCATTAAGTAACTAGAGAGGCCTATGGCCTGCAGTGGACCGTAATATGCTGATGATGTGTGATTTGATAGGTGATTGCTGTATGTTACTAATTCTTTTTAAAAGCCGAAAATGGAACAAATATTACATTTTTACATGGCAACTAATGCTATTAGGTAACACTTTATATAATTTTCGAAGGAAAATACTTTATTTTTTCTATATATTACTATATTTTAGATACATTAAACGTTTATACGCATAGTTAATAGGAGAGGCCTACGTCCAGCAGTGGACTATCATAGGCTGATGATAATGATGATGATGAAACTTTTAGCTCCATAAGGATGACTCGGTGAAGGTCGCAGGAGTCTGCTGTATGCGGGTGGCGCAGGACCGGTCATCGTGGCAATCTTTGGGGGCGGCCTATGTAAATCAGTGGACATCTTTCTGCTGATATGATGATGATGAATTTTTTAGCAACAGATCATTGCTGTTATGAGTACCTATAGCAAAAGTCATGAATTAAAAAAAGTAGTAAAAGTGCGCCCTTAAAATAAAACAAACAATCTTTGTCGGAACAAATTTTGCAAGCTTTGTTTCGTCTGGAGCTAGGTCGATCTATAATAATAACCATTCCTTATGCATTTCACACATATACTTTACCCTAAAATGAAGCCCTAGGAACAGTATGAACACCCCTTAAAAATCGCCCATATAAAATTCCGTCCGAACATCAACACTTTTAATACGCAATACCATAATTACACGGATCAAATCGCCACTAAGCTTACTCAATCTCGTATCGGCAACGCTCTCTTGATGAAAAAAACACCCGTATTCAAAGTGTTATAAAGGTCACATAACTATGAATTGATTGCGGTAGATCCGAGGTTTGGTAAGTTAGCGACGAAATACTCGTGTAAATTGGTCGACTCGCGCGCACCGCGGCACGCGCCTTCGCCACGTTATTTCTCACACCACAAGTATAGTTAGTCAAATTACTGGCAGTACTTTGACTAGTTCCTTGCCTTAGATTGGAAGCATTTATTTGCTCAGAATACAGTCAGTTTTATCTTTTTATTTTATTTATCGGTCGTTATTTACAAAACTGTACAATTTATAATTAATATAATTATACATAAATTAAATCTAACTAACCTAACCTAGATTTAAGATTGGCCTAAAGTTGTGGCATTGTACCGAGGATGCTCGCGGCATTTCCTCGCCTGTATCGCAATACAGCTATGCTATTCTCTTATTGACACATTCGACGCTGCGCTCGTCAACGAGCTCGATGTCGAGACAGCCTTGTCTAAAATCCTAGCTGTTTGATTTGACATTAGGAATCGAGGCTGTGAGCGAGGTTGCGGGCGAGTTCGTCGCTGTTTTTCGTTAGAGAATACGAAGTTCGTACATTAAACGTCAAACTCTCGACGCAGTGTAGTTCCAGCTCACGCCGCATTCGTCGCCGAGCACTAGTGTCGTTTAAAGTACATTAGTGAATACCATTTTTAAGCTCGACGCTGCCGCAGCGCTGACACAGCGCTGACAGCAAGGCGGCTTCCTTAGTGAATAACACTGCAGCAAGTTCTTTGATCTTTATAGTAATTCAGTTGTTTTGTTATAAAAATGTTGTCCATTGTATTCAGCCTACATGCAGATGTAGAAACATGAGGAGTGATGCGATTTAAAATGATATATTACTAGGATAATGTTATAGTTTTGAGATCTTACAAACAGGCTTAAGAAGTATTAAAATACAATGTTCGGATATATAAAATAAAATAAATGTTTATACAATGTATTTTATATGAACATTAAACCATCAAAGTAATGTTTTCTTGCGGAATTTCTCTATTACAATAACTTTTTTTTAGTAATTTACCGCAAATGACTATTCGAAAGTCTTCTAATAAATAACTTAATACTTCCTACACAATTGTTTTTTGTATGAAAATCAAACCCCCTTAAGACACGGAAATCCGTATTTGCAAAGCAAAATTTCGTTTCACCAGTACACTTTTTTGTGTAACCGTATTATAAAGTATTTCATATTCATAAACCACAATATGATAAAATCGTCAATTAAATAAAATACACAAGTAATATTTAGAAAACGATTTCAGCATTTTTAACGTAGTATCTTTTTTTTTTTCTTAATTTAAGTTCCAAAAACATTTTATTTAACGCATAGTTTCATGTAACTTCATCTACACTACTAAATCAAATTTAAAATAAACACAACATTTATTTATATTTTACGGCATAATTAAATTGATTCTACTACTAAGTACTACTACTACAGGCCTTGTACATCTTTGCAGATGATTTAAACAGCGTCTGTTTGTAAAAAACAAGGTTTTTCGTGGATAAATAAGCCAATTCAGGGAAGGCACATGCGTCCACATTTGCGACACACAAATTGATTCAATATATTCAATATACTGATTTATTACACCGTGTTCCAGAATTTAGTTCCCATACGAAATATTTGGTTCCCTCGTAACCCGGCCGACCTTCGGGAACTTATCTTGTCGCTTGATTGACACTATTGACACTTGTATGGGACCTCAAATATTTCCTTACCGCACAAGGTTGGGAGATAATTTTTTTAGCGTTGCAGGTACGTGTGAATTTTTACAATGTTTATATAATTGCAGGAGCTATCGATATTTGAATGATCTTCAATATTGGAACAGCAGGAGTGCCTAGATGTGAATACTGAGCTAAAACAATACACTCATTTTTGGGTAGTCATGTAAAAATACAGGTGATCAGTATCTTACTCTATTTCATTAGAAAAAAAGTACAGTTAAAAATATTATTGTTGTATACTGTGACCGGTCGTCCACAAAAAAGTGAAGTTCTCTTCATAACTTTTTTGTTACAACCTGTATACTTGTATAGTATCGACCGAGTAATTAATTTCAGTCACGTGTCAAAAAGTCTTGCCCTTTTGTTTGTATCGTTTGTCCCTTTCGATCTTATCAATGTGTCTTTAAGACCGAAACTGAGACAGGTAACTGCTTGTTGTTCGTTGCCGCCGCGATTTGGGTTCTACTTTCCACTTACGATCAGGTGGAGTGGAGCCACTTTGTTAGGCCAATATAAAAAAAAAACAATAATTATCGGCTTGATAAGTTAGGAGACGTTTATGAATAATGGGGTTATACTTTTAACCGAACATTACCATGCCGGAATGTTTTATTTATTGTGGTGTGGGTATCTACTCATTTGTAATGTAAATAGGAATCCATTCAATTTCAACATTTGACGTTGTTACTTATTACTTCTGTTCTGTTACCAGTTTTTTGCCAACAAATCTAACAATACAAAAATCCTTACCTTCTTTTGCAGTTACAAAACTAAAAACGTCCCAAAGCACGCTAATTTTGCACAAGCATTTCGCTAACCACTCAAAAAAACATGCATTCACTTCCCATGATGCGTGTGAAATTCCGTTACCGGGCGAAGGTCGAACCATTTTTTCTGGCCCCATCTCTAAAAACACCCTATGTGCACATTAGCGTTATCGTAAAATGGGTCTTAGTTAGACTAGATAAGGTGGGGTTTCAAGTAGGAGTATTGTGGATTTAAGGTATTTGGTAGGTAGTATTTTTTGTGAGGGGTCAAGTTCTCAGTCCCATGCATCGTGGGATGCGCAGGCATGGGAAAATATCATGTTTGCTTGGGGTATCTGCGATTTGATGGTAAATATGGGTGATCATCGATTTAAATAGGCAGTAAGTAAATATACGAGTAATATAGCAATGTATTTACAAGTTGCAGAATATTCTCAAAATTGCGGGAAAATACTCGGAAATTTCCCAGAATTTTCATGACATTTTTTGTCAGGCATCATGACATTCCGCCAAAAAAAAAACTTTGATGTTTTTGTTGTTTATTTCATTGCATGTTTGAGAAAAGCACTATACATACCTCGGCCGGAAATATGGGGTTGCCTGCCTCAGACCTATGAGTCCTCGCTTCGCTCGGCCGTCTATATCTTCGGCCGGCTACTCCCTTCGTCCCGGCCTCTATACCTAGTAATGTACTATTTTAAATAGGTATTCGTTTTTGTAAAGATGTTGTATCTACCTAGGCTACTAGATTATGGAATGGCTGAAGTACAGTCGACTTCATTCTTTATAATTATCTAGTATTATTTTTTATCAAACTAGATAACAGTAAGCCAAATGCTATAATCTGATTACTATAAAAACTCGAGCATACATGCTAATAAAACTGTCAAATTTAGATATTCCTTTATAAAGTCGATTAACAAAGGAATTCCCCCTTGGCACGTGCCATCACGGCCCCTTTCCGTATCTGTTTCTCCCGGGAACCGAACCCACTTCCCACAGGAAATGTAACCGAAAATCCGATTCACACGGACAAGTGCCAAATATTTGAACATAGTATCTATTTATTTTCCATTCGAGATGTAATTGCTAATAGCTTATTTCAATAATATGCCATTAAAATCTATTAGGACTAGGTACCTATCTATCTTCTATACATATAATAAAGCTGAAGAGGGTCGAAAGTCTGTACATGGAAGATATTTACAAAAAAATGATGGAGGAGGTCTTAAAATCGATAATAGATCACATTTATGTAATTTTTAGAATTTTTGTCTGTTTGTCTGTTTGTCGGTTTGTCTGTTTGTCTGTTTATTGTACGGAGCATCACGAGAGAACGGCTGAATGGATTTTAATGAAAACTTCACCGTCGTATTCAGGAGACTTCGGGTCGGGACATAGGATATAAAAAATGGTCAAGTGTGAGTCGGACTTGCAGTAAAAAAATAGAATTACAGTTAAATCAACCTATCTCAAAAAGTATAAGAGATATTTTGATCAAACCAGAAGTCGTTGAAAGAGTTCATTACTATGCATGTGTCGTCAACATCATCATCATCATCATATCAGCCGAAAGACATCCACTGCTGAACATAGGCCTCCCCCAAAGATTGCCACAATGACCGGTTCTGTGCCACCCGCATCCAGCGGACTCCTGCATGTGTAAATATGTATGTGTAAATGGAACAAATTACAAAAACTGCCTAAATTATTTTAAGAGACATGACCAATCAATTTACAAGAAACACCTTAAATGTAATAGCCTACAACTATTCAAAAGTATCAGCAGACGCGACGCATTTGCCATAACTATTTGAGCAGGCGCTATAATAATAAGTGAGGATGAGGACTGCATTCTTCAACCCTCAACAATTTATCAACACCATTTTTCTCAGAACTTTATACCCCGTACTTTAAAATAATTGAACAAGGGCACACTTTCAACGGCTTTAATAGCTGATATCTCCAAAACGATCCGCTTAAAAAAAAAAAGTTTCTATAATTTTTGAAGACGTTTCTTTTGATGTCTCATACGCTTACGATTATGTACAGTCGAGTTCATAAATATATGAGCAAATCCAAGGCTTCAAAAATAAATGAGCATAGAAAGATACATATTATTATGCATCTGAACAAGGTCGCAGGAGTCCGCTGGATGCGGGTGGCGCAGGACCGGTCATTGTGGCAATCGTTGGGAGAGGCCTATGTTCAGCAGTGGCTGATATGATGATGATGAACAAATTTACCAATCGAAAATATGTGTACATATTACCTGTCAAAATAATCCCAGCATGGGTCACATTAAGATTTAGCAACTGAAAAGTAAAAAATATATAACTAGGTCTGTGCAACTTCACAAATATCAACGCAAAACCTTTTTCGTATATTTTGACAGTCATCAAAAAAAGTCTCTTCGGCTCTCGGTTTGTTAGACTGACAGCGTGGGTTAACCCCTCGGGCCATCGGCCCTCGGGATAGTGTGGACTGTAGCCTCGGGACTACGGCCCTCGGTTTGTTAAACTGACAGCGTGAGATAACCCCTCGGGCCTTCGGCCCTCGGGATCGCGTGAACTGTGTTCTCGAGCCTACGACCCTCAGGTTCATAGACCGACAGCGAAGGTTAACCCCTCGGGCCTTCGGCCCTCGGGATCGCGTGAACTGTGTTCTCGAACCTACGACCCTCAGGTTCATAGACTGACAGCGAAGGTTAACCCCTCGGGCCTTCGGCCCTCGGGATCGCGTGAACTGTGTTCTCGGTCCTACGACCCTCAGGTTCATAGACTGACAGCGAAAGTTAACCCCTCGGGCCTTCGGCCCTCGGGATCGCGTGAACTGTGTTCTCGAGCCTACGACCCTCAGGTCCATAGACTGACAGCGAAGGTTAACCCCTCGGGCCTTCGGCCCTCGGGATCGCGTGAACTGTGTCCTCGAGCCTACGACCCTCAGGTTCATAGACTGACAGCAAAGGTTAACCCCTCGGGCCTTCGGCCCTCGGGATCGCGTGAACTGTGTTCTCAAACTTACGACCCTCAGGTTCATAGACTGACAGCGAAGGTTAACCTCTCGGGCCTTCGGCCCTCGGGATCGCGTGAACTGTGTTCTCGAGCCTACGACCCTCAGGTCCATAGACTGAAAGCGAAGGTTAACCCCTCGCGCCTTCGGCCCTCGGGATCGCGTGAACTGTTTCCTCGAGCCTACGACCCTCAGGTTCATAGACTGACAGCGAAGGGTAACCCCTCGGGCCTTCGGCCCTCGGGATCGTGTGGCCTGTAGCCTCGGGCTTACGGCCCTCGGTTTGTTAGGCTGACAGCGTGGGTTAACCCCTCGAGCCTTCTCACGATCGTGTGAACTGTGTCCTCGAGCCTACGGCCCTAGGGTCCATAGACTGATAGCGTGGGTTAGCCATTCGGGCCTTCAGCCCACGGTTTGTTAGACTGACAGTGTGAGTTAACCCCTCGGGCCTCCGGCCCTCGGGTTTGTGTGGATCACTACGGCTGCAGGAGCAAGGTCACTACCTTGCTCCTGCAGCCGTCCTGTTGATATACTGGCAGCGGGTATTAATGCCTCGGCCCTCGGGTTCGTTTAGACAGGGGCCTCGGGCCTCCGATCCTCGGGTTGATAATCTGACAGCGTGGGTTAACTCCTCGGGCCTTCGGCCCTCGGGTTCGTTTAGACAGTGGCCTCGGGCCTACGGCCCTCGGGTTGATAGGCTGACATTGTGGGTTGACTCCTCGGGCCTTTGGCCCTCGGGTTCATGTGGGGAGTACTTGATTGATCCGATTGGCTACAGGATATACTGAATGCTTTAAGCTCTGTCTTCTTACACCTTAGCATCGACCATATAACAACATTTCGTCATAAGCCCGATTGGGATTTGGCCCTAACTCGAAGCTCGGTTTCAGCCTTCGTGGTCTTGACGCCTCACCTTTGAGCCTTGGGCCCTCAGTTGGGTTTGTTTAATTACTGCATATATTAAATGCTTGGCACTATGTCTCGGTCTCGGCCATAAAGCCAGTATTTCATGAAAAATACGATCGGTCATCGGAACTGCTTGGAACTCGCCCTTTGCAGCCTTAACGCCTCGGCTTCGGGCTTTCGGCCCTCAGGCTCGACTTATTTGAATACTGAATAAATATTATATTGAATGCTAGAACGCGTCGGGCTCGGACTACTGTTCTGTTTTCTCATAGTTCGGCCTACGACCTCCTTACTCTGTATATTTGACATATATTTTTATTGTTTCTGTGATTGGGTCGGCCCTCCTGCTGCAAGGCCGAATTACTTGGGCCCCTGGAGTGGGTTTCCGGGCCTTCAACCCTCTGCTGGATCGGCCTTCTTCCTCTCAACCTAAAGTTCGCCCTTCGGGCTTGCTGAACTACTCGGGATTTAAACTTTTCGCCCCAGCACACCTGCCATCTTAGATTATTTTCTAACTTTTTCCGAATATTACTCTTTTGGGTTCCTAGACTCAAACCCTGGCGATAGGTTTTTGCATACACTGCACTGACGCTTACTGCCACACATTCAGCAACTGAGGTCCTCCCGTTAACTTAGGGTAATCCATGCTATGATGATGACTTTTATGATGCTCTCAAGCCTCATCTTAATTTTTACTCTCAACTCCTTACTTACGATATGCTTATGCTTTTCAGAATACGTATAATTTTGGCGTTTTGAAATACGACTATCATTTTGTTTGCTGAGGGAAACCACATTATTTTACTACCTTTAGAAATATCAAAATTTGAGTAGTATTTGGAAGTTAACCTCAAACGATAGGTACCTAAACCATTTATTTCATTGTGTTTGATATTAATTTCTTTGCTACACCGAACACAATACGTTTGTAACTTGGCTGTTAATCTGATATCTTATCACAATTTAAAAGACCAATTCTAAGAAACCCATTTACCAGACATACATTTGAAAATGTACAACACAGATCACCGAACAACACGCGTGCGAAGTCGCGGGCACAGCTAGTACATTAATAAATTTAATTATTATTTGTTGAGTTTTGGCTAGCCCGACATAATTTGTTTTCTAGGTTATTAAAAAATAAATTCTAAGCTATACGTAAAGTTTATGAAGAATGTTTTCGTCGTCTAAAAACAAAAAGTCCATAGAAAATCAGGATTTTTTAGCAATTTTTTACATTCCTTATACAATACTTACCTGGGGTCATTCGGAAAGTATTGTATGAGTAGTATAAACAGATAACCACTAGGTACATCATCATATTTTTTTGGTTACACGTAAGTATTTTTTATTTTGCTACTCAAACAAAAATTATTACATAACTTTTTTTTAAGTATACCTACTTGTGCCGCAATTACGTTGGTTGACCGTTCGAGGCGGAGATCCTTACGGGAGGCCTTTTTCCAGCAGTGAACGTCTACCTGCCATAATAATAATGATGAGGTATGTATAAGATGCGTTGGGGTAAGATATAACGGATTTCTGAAGGGAAAAGACAAAAAGTCGTCCTTTTGCCATAGCTTTTTCCTGTAGCATTTTGTCTTACCCTTTGTCTCCGTAGCCTAGTTGGTAGTGACCCTGCCTACGAAGCTGGAGGTTCCGGGTTCAAATCCTGGCGAGAGCATTATTTGTGTATTTATTTATCACAAATATTTGTTCCTTGGTCATGGCTGTCTTATATCTATCGTCGCCTGGTACCCACATCACAAGCCTTCATTGAGCTTACCGTGGGACTAGGTCGATTTGTGTAAGATGTCTCAAGATATTTATTTATTTATTCGAAAAACCGTTTCATCTTACCCTTATATGGGTAAGAAGCACCTTATACGGGCGATTCTCAAAAAATTGTACGATTGGATCAACAGTCAAATAAAGATATTCTTTTATAAAGTCGATTAACAATGGAATTCACCCTTGGGCCTTGGCACGTGCCATCACGGCCCCTTTGCGTATCTGTTTCTCCTGGGAACCGAACCCACTTCCCACAGGAAATGTAACCGACGATCCGGTTCACACGGACAAGTGGCAAATATTTGCATATTCTGTTTATTTTTTGTCTATTTAATTAAAATTCGAATTCGACCTAAGTGCCTATACGTAATTATTAGTTTATGAAGAAATATTTTTCGTCGTCCCACAAAAGCAAAACTTTGTTCGAATTCAAGATTTTATCTACGAACAAGTTTTTTGATTTTATACATTTGCTGTCTGTTATTGCAATGGTTACGGTCGCCTGAGTCACGATATTCATACATTAAAAAAAACGGTTACATTGAGAATTCTCCTTTTTTGAAGTCGGTTAATAAGAACGCAAATACAATACATTTGTGAGTGAGTTTAGTAAAACGTCCCACTTTGTCGTTTGCCATAAAGCCGCTTTGTTAGTTTATTCATATGAAGACAAGGAAATCTCGTCTTTATGGTAAGCAACAAAGTGGGACGTTTTACTAAAAACGAACACATTTTTTTAACAAAGCAAGCGATTTTTATTTGTATCTATTTCCAACAATCTATCTCATAAATGCTTCCGAAAATTATATTGCGAGCAAAAAATTTACCACAGTCCACATTATAATATAAGTATTACAACTGCTTTAATTTTGTGTTAACAGGAACGCTGGAGATAGAATCCCACCTTCAGCATTGGTAAGCTCCGGTATTGTTTCTTTTGGTATATCATATCTAATATTTAAAATGTAGAAAGTAGAGTTACTGCTTAATAAATACGACTCAAAAAATATTTAATAAAACAATTTGAGTAGTTCGGTAAAAAATAAGTAAAATATATTCATTTTAGGAGATCATGTCAAAAAGATAGGGCATAAGAGTTTTAAGGGCCTTATCACACTTGCGATTTACAAGCGAGGCGAAAGCGAAGCGAGCGCGCAGCGTGATCGTTGCGAGCCCGTAACCAATTCGCCGCGAGTGCGTTGCGATTTGGCCGTGATCGCGTAACGAATACGGACGTGATAAGGCCCTAAGTTGCACTTGTCCGTGTGAACTGGACTGACGGTTACCTTTCCTGTGGGAAGCGAATTCTGTTCCCGGGAGAAAAAGAGGGCTCGCAGTGGCGCGTGCCAATGGATAGCGACATTATAATATAAGCATTACAACTGATTTAATTTCGTGTTAATAGTCACAGCTTTAACAAAATATAAATTAAAATGAGTAGAGTTTACCAACGCTGGAGGTGGGATCCCACCTCTAACGTTGATAAACTTCGGTATTTTTTCTTTGGTATATGACATATAATATTTAAATGTATCCACAAAGTAGTTATCTATTACTTAATAAATACGACTCAAAATTATTTACTAAAACAATTTGAGTGATTCCGCAAAAATAAGTAAAATATATTTTCATATGGGGAGACCATGTCAAAAAGATAGGGCAAAAGAGTTTTAAGTTTTAAATCAGTTTTAAATAATAAAAATAAAATAAATATCTTGGGACATCTTACGCAAATCGACCTAGTCCCACGGTAAGCTCAATTAAGGCTTGTGATGTGGGTACCAGGCGACGATATATATAATAGATAGATACAATTATAGATACTTAAATACATAGACAGCCATGACCAAGGAACAAACATTTGTGATAAATAAATACACAAATAATGCCCTCGCCGGGATTCGAACCCGGAACCTCCAGCTTCGTAGGCAGGGTCACTACAAACTAGGCTACGGAGGCTGACTAGTTTTAATAGGTACTTATAATGTTGCTATCCATTGGCACGCGCCACTGCGACCCTTTTTTTTCTCCCGGGAACAGAATTGGCTTCCCACAGGAAATGTAACCGTCAATCCGGTTCACACGGACAAATCGTCCTATTACTGCAAATACCAGCTATTTGCACGTATTATGATAATCGATAATGAATTAAGTTATCATGATATTGGTGCATTCCGCGATAATGTCGGGTACGGACGCCGTTCTTCGCATCGAAAGTTACGAATACAATTTCTGTGGCCTATACCACAAAACTTTACAAACGTACAATTCTACAAAATTGTATAATTCCCATACAAAAATAATTTTGTAGGATTGTACGCTTGTAAAGTTTTGTGGTATAGGGGCCTGGTTGTATCTTAATTTTGGAACTGGGTATTTGTATTTATAGAGAATACTCGCACTTTCCATACTATTTCTAAGGCAGCTGTTATAGCCGTCACGTTCCCGACAAAGTAGACTTTTTCTTGGAATGCACTTATTCGTGATAGGAATTGGTTGTGCCAAAACTTGCTTTTTTTTCTTTGGTATATGACATCTAATATTTATATATTCATATGTCTCAATTATTTCAAAAAGATAGAGCAAACGATTTCTAAGTTTGAACTTGACCGTGTGAACCGGATTGACGGTTACATATCCAATGGGAAGGGAATTCGGTTCCCGGGAGAAAAAGAAGAAGGATCGCACGTGCTAACGTATACCTACATTTAACTGATATAATTTAAATCGGTTTTAATTAAAATTAAAATATAGGTACTCAAATGATGAGATCATGTCAAAAAGTGAGAGAGTTGCACTTGTCCGTGTGAACCGGATTGACGGTTAACTATCCCATGGGAAGAGAATTCGGTTCCCGGGAGAAAAAGAAGAAGGATCGCACGTGCTAACGTATATATTATAAGTGATTTAGTTTAGATTTTAGAGACACTTTTCTAACAAAATATACTTCAAATGAGAAGATCATGTAAAAAATAGGGCAAACAAAAGTTGCACTTGTTCGTGTGAACCGGATTGACGGTTACATATCCCATGGGAATTCGGTTCCCGGGAGAAAGGAAGAAGGGTCGCAGTGGCACGTGCTAACGTATACGTTATAACTGATTTAATTTAGTTTTTAGTCTCTTTTCTAACAAAATATACTCAAATGAAGAGATCATGTCAAAAAGTGCAAAAGAAAGTTGCACTTGTCCGTGTGAACCGGATTGACCCCGGATTGTCCCGTTCCCGGGAGAGCAACAGGTTGCATCTAGGCACATGCCAATGGTAAATTAAACGGTTACAAAAGGGAGAAGGGGTTACCATATACCTATAGAGGACCCAATAATCGACCTTAAGGTTTGTTAGTAGTTTATGCAACAATGGCTTACTGAATAACGCCGCGGCCACGACATCGGTCTAAGGCGACCGGCTTAGCGGAAAACGTATGGTGCTCCCTCTCGTATCCATATCGGCATCCCGCTCCAACTCATGGATTGGCTCGCCGCTGGTAGCCTTTGACCAATGTCGTGGCCGGGGCATAAGAGTTTTTTAAAGGAGTATCGCTGTTTTAAAAGGTGACGTAGTTACCCAAGTTTTGTAATGGTAAACCCGCAAATTTTATGTATTCACAAGTCTAAAATATGTTAGGAAAATAGGACCCTACCTTACTCAATCAGAAAATAAGCATCGACAATATTAAAAACCACATAACCCTAATAAAATATGTTTTCCACACCCACTTTATCAGAAGCCCGTGTTAACATACATACGTTAAGGGCGGGCCCTTAGGGATAGCCATGCTATTATCATATTTATCATATAAGGGGTTTCTTTTCAAAAGAGGTTATTTTTGTATGAGTTTCCAGACTTATAAGACCTTTTGGAAAAAACTTTTCATATCCATTGTGACACAGAAGTGACAGAAGACCAACCTTCATGCTTGAATTAAAACTTTCGTGACACATAATAACTAAAAATACAATAAAACGGTTAAAATATTAATTTTCATCGTAGGTATTTAACATTTTTAGGGTTCCGTAGCCAAAATGGCAAAAACGGAACCCTTACAGTTTCGCCATATCCGCCTGTCCGTCTGTCGGTCTGTCCGCAGCATAGCTCAGTGGCCGTTAATACTAGAAATCTGTAATTTGGCACAGATATACAGATTAATCATGCCAACAAAGTGGTATATTAAAAACTAGAAAAAAATATTTTTTTGGGTACCTCTCCAACAGGTCAAGTGGGGGTGATTTTTTTTATTTGCTGTAATCCTATAGTGTGAATAGGTCTTTTAAAAAGAATAAGGGTCTTGAAAGAAAGTTTTTTTTCTAAAGTCCATATTTTCGGAGATAATCGCTCCAGAAGAATAAAAAAATTGTGTCGTCCCCCCTCTAACTTTTGAGCCGTAGATCCAAAAAATATGAAAAAAAATCATGAGGCTTATAGAATACTTTAAAATAAAACTATTTCGAACATAATTAGCCCAGACGTTTTTGAATAACTATGGATCCCTACTCTGAGCACGGCCCGACATGCTCTTGTCCGGTTTTTATTACATATTACAATGCAGTGCACTTTTTTTAGTATCATCATCATCATCATCAGCCTATGTTAGTCCACTGATGCAGGACGTAGGCCTCTCCTATTAGCTATGCGTAGAGATAGAGACGCATAAGGAGGTAAATGCCCATAATCGCGACGCTGGGCACGCGGATTGGCGATCGCAGTAATGTGTCCAATATGATGACGCTGCTGCCCATCATCCATCTTTTATCAAATAATGGTCACTGATTCTTCAATCCCTTAGTCGACTCATACGACACCCGCAGGAGGAGTTGGGGTGGTGACAAATGTATTCTTACTGCCGTCACCACACGGCCCGTTTTTTAGTGTAGTTAACTGTAACTGTCTAAATTACATATTGTCATGTCATTTAAAATGTACAAACTGGACATCGAATGAAATTAAATACGTTGGAAAGTTTGGGGTTAACATAAAGTACCCTATTCAAATTAGCACTTAGCCGTTAACCACCGTTAAAAATACAAACTTGGGGTCTCCCCGTTCCAAATTCATATAATAACCCAACTATTTACCACTTACCACGGCACGCGTCTGAGCTCCATCAACGAAAGGGCGTAAGTGCATAGAGTATTAAAAGCACTTGTGACCTTTTAGACTGATAGAGAAAATGTCTCACGCACGGGTTGCTGTTGGTAATCCTGATGGGAACGGGAATTTTTCGACAAATTCACACGAAGTTTGGTGGGAAAATACTGGGACCGTGGGAGTTTCGGTGCGTAGGATATTTGGGGTTAGTGGGTGTGTCTTGTTGGTTTACTATCTGTTGCCGGGGCATTCCACGAGAATGTCGCTTACGTAACGTGATTTTTTAGTACTTCTAAAAATGATAGGAATCCCAGTTCTAGTGTGGTAATATTTCGGGACTTAACTTAGACGTTAACACAGTTTTTTCTAACTTTGAGCATTTATGTGACGAAGCTGCCATAGATAGCATAAGCGTCACGTACGCGACATTCTTGTGGAATGCCCCTACCTTGTGACATCATTTTCTATTTAGCGTAATAAAAATACTGGTCGAATTACCCACATGTTTACGATACTGTATTACAGTCGCCATCAATAGATATACTATCACTGCAAAGGTGGTTCTCAATTCGACTATTTTTTTTATTTATTTGTACGTTACTCTATATCTATTTATGTTACGAGGGCTGTTCTGAAAGTTTTTAGTTGCTTCGGTTCTATTCATGCGATTTCAATAAAACTTACACCATTTTGAGGGATATTTTAATGACGCTTTAGGCGGTGTAAATTTGTTTTCGTAAAGATTTTAGATATTTTTATTATTTTGTTTTACTTAGACGTGTCGAGCCTTACTCCAATGACCATGATACCGGTTTTTTAAGACACTTTTTTAATGAGATGCTATGAGCATCATTCGCTTATAAAACTATTTTATTTTAAAGATACTAGTAATTGAAGATACTTCCGTTATTTTTAAGTACAAATTACGTGATATCCTTTACTTTAATCATAAATGAGTAGGCATCGAAAAAAATCGTTAACTCTAAAATTGGAATTTCGAATATTGTAAAAATCATCATTCTATCAATAATCGTTGTTCTTCAAATATAATTTAAAAAAACGCAATACGAACTAAATTATTTATCCCGGGTATATTCAAGTACGGCTTTCAAAGATTTTTATACAAAATATGCTTCAATGTGTCAAAAATGGCCAATTTTTCCATACAATGTCAAATTTCATACAAAACAGCTTTTTGTAAAAAAAATATAATAAATAAACTATTCCCATTACATGTATGAATTTACTAACCATAATAAGTATTGAAATGTCCCTCATAATGATATAAATTCAATTTAAATCGCATGAATAGAACCGGAGCAACTAAAAACTTTCGGAACAGCCCTCGTACTTCGACAGCCTCCGTAGCCTAATTGGTAGTGACCCTGCCTACGACGCCGGAGGTTCCGGGTTCGAATCCCGGCGAGGGCATTATTTGTGCATTTATTTATCACAAATATTTGTTCGTTGGTCATGGTTGTCTATGTATTTAAGTATCTATACGTATGTATTTATTATATATATCGTCGCCTGGTACCCATATAACAAGGCTTACTTGCCTTTCAACTGCTTTTAGCCACAATAGCGACTTAAAAACAACTTATAAACAAAAGTGAAATTTTAATGTTAACGTAAATGCTTGCTCCGAAGCCCCGTAAACAAAACCTCCATTACTTTTGGCAACTTTGGCCCTTGAGGCCCATGGGAGGTGTAAACGTTTCAAAATGGAGCCCGGATGTATTGAATTATGAAGCTGTTTGCGATGGTAGCAATCCAACATAGCAGTAGCAGTGGGCTTGTCCATTAATCACGTCATACGATTTTGGCCTATTTTAGACCCCCCATCCCCCATGGTGATACTTGGTGATATTTTCAGGACCTCCCCCCCCCCCCTAGCCTGTTTTTTTTTGCAACTTAAGTAGTCCTTTTAATAACACTTCAATTTACGTACTTTATGTAGCACACGTGATGGGAAAAAACTTTTTTGCCAACGACGAGGTAAATATCCGCTTTGTTTTAAAACTCAGTTCAGGATTTGACATCTGGTTATGTTTAAAAAAAAGTATGCTGTTCAGCAAAGAGTGAAAAAAATTACACGAGATTTGTCCAATGGTTCCAAAAAAGCACTCGGTCACTTTTCCGTGCTGCTGTGTCGAAGGTTGAAATTGCCATGATGATTGCCAAACTGCGATAAGCAGACGGCACTAGAAGAAGAAGAAGTCCAATGAACCTATGGTGATAATTGGTGATTTTTCTTGATTTTCCTGTCCATCCTGTTACCCTCTGTTGGGGTGTAGCGGTTTAGGGCTCAAATCACTTTCTTCCACTGGCTTCGGTTCTGGGCAGTTTGGGTCACCTCATCCCACCCCATGCCCAACACATCCATCTCTTGCTCTACGGATCGGCGCCAAGTTAATTAAGGGCGACCACGCTTCCGCTTGCCGGGCATCTTCCAGTTCAGGGCTATTTTGGACATGTGGTTGTTAGGCTTCGTGAGGATATAGCCAATCCAATCCCATCCTTATTGTCTAAACAAATTTCAAACCCCCATGGATATTTATCCATGGATTGCAAAACAGGCCCTCCATTGAATGAAATGATCTATGCTGCAGCTATATCTACCGTGCCAAGTACCTACATTTCTACCGACATACATTTTAATTGAAAATACATGCTCCTTTACGAGTTCAACGTTTTTATCCAAAAGACCATATAAAGAAGACCTACACTCACTTACTACGAGTATCAACCTAGTGGATCAATGTAAATTGGGCGTTTGTTCTACCCTCGGTTTAATAAAGTCTTAACTGCCAAGCATTTTGTGTTAACATATAACATTTATTACCTGAGATAAGCATTTCAACACTTGAAAATCAATCGCATATTGCGTGAACCTAAGAGGATTAAACGAAATTCCCTTTTTGAATGGAATTTGTTGGATTGAATTTCTGTGTGTAGTATGAGAACTATTTTTAACCAACTGAAATCCACTTTTTACCGTGTATAGAAGCTATTTGCTAAAACTGAATGGGTTTAGAATGGATTTCATTGGAAAAGTTATTTTGTACGTAGTTCTAGTTAGTATTTTCGCTTGCGCTGTGGTGTGGCTAATACACCATTTGGGTATGAATTAATTTTGGAAATCGATTTTGGACTGTATAGGTATCTAGAGGAAATTTTAGTTATTTTTAATTTTATAAAAGCACGGCACGAGTGAAACGAGTCTCAAAAACTAAGTATTAGAGAAAGTAAGGATGCTCAGCGCACTGACCTGGTCTTAAATCCTTGGGCTGCAGGAGCGTCTCGTTCCAAAGCACTTGTCAACAGGCCTGTGACTGTCTCTCACCACTTAATTTCACTGCGCGCGCGCGATGGTAGCTACTTGCCATAAAAACTTGACATTACACTAATTTAGGATTATTTAAAAATAATCATCATTATATATGATGCGTGCGGGACGCTCTCGATTTAGGAACTGGTGAGCCAATATGGCTGCCCATACAAAATCCGTCCAGAGAGACGGAAATACGGCCTCATGCGCGTGAGCAAAGGATAGGAGATGCGGGTGGGCAAACTGCGTTTCACAAGTACCTTCATTTTAATTATGAAGAAAATCTACCTTAAAACTACAAATATAAATTTGATACCCAACATCCCCCCGGCCTTGAAGGAACCCTTCAAAAGAAAGAGGAATGAGCCAAAATGCTCGAACATTAATCCTAGCCTACAAGTAAGGTCATTGTGCTAAGTTAATTCTAATATGGGGTTTAAAAATAATTATTTAACCTAACATCTTAACCAGCTTTAATTGCTACAAGTAGATAGGATACACAATAATTGTGTGAATGCGTAAAAATAAAGTAAGAACAGAAAAACTAAACTATCTTATTTTCTATAGATAAGTACGTCTGCGCTAGACGTGTGCTAATAATAACTACTAAAAATGTATAACTAAAGATAAGACTCCTATTGAGTCGGTAAAGGACATAACCGGATAACCGGACGTCTGTAAGTACCGGTTTTAGTTTTGACGTCCGCTACTCGTATAATTCCGTCTTGACTATTAGGGAAAACGTTGGTTATTATTCCTAAAGGCCATTGCAACGGCGCACATAGGGGTATATGAGCAATCTACGCGGCCAAAAATATTTTCGTGTAAAAAATGCTTCTATGGGGTTTAAATAAATAAAACAGAATTTTAAAAATTGTAAATAAATATATTTTTACAAAATATCTATTGTATACAAGGTACAAAGTCAAAACACATAACTTAAAATTTTAAAATTAATAAAACTTATAAATTGTCTAATTTAAAAGTTAAAACTACCCGTGGAATCAAATTTTAAATACAAATAATAAATCTTTTCATAATAAACTACTATTACTACTTACATTAAACATTCTATTCTACTGAGTTCGGTGTCGCAGAAACAAACATGTGGATAGTTTCTGGCAAGAAACTCGTTGTCTTTTTTACTCACGGTTCTCATGGCACTCAATAGAGGGTCCGAGCTGAGAAGCAGTTGGTTTAAAATATCTCTGTTGCAGGATTTCCTGGAGAATTTCCGGGCGTAGTCTCTGCGATATATCCTGAAGTTTTTATTACGGGCCTCTGCAGCCTCTTCAGACAGCTGCCCTATTGGTAACAACGAATTTTGTATGATGATAGATCCATGTATAAGGGTCTTGTGCAGCGTTGGTGTCATGGGGTGTCATCCGTACAAATTTACATATAAACGAGCAGTGTCTAACGCGTATTCTTCGTATTTCACAGGATCGATTGGATATCCACTTGAAATCACTTCCAATATAACTTTAAGCAGGTATATTAAATCGTCGTCGATTCCTGTTATTTCAGAGGCTAATTTCGTGTCATTGAAAAACCTCCTGCTTTCAAATAACTTGCAAAGCCGGCCGCCGCCGCAGCGTTGAATTTCAACTGGAAGTTCAGATGTTCCTTGGAGCCATGAATAATTGAGTTTTTGAAATATCTCGAGCTTATTATGAGCTTTAGACCATCTCTGGTTAATATCCGATTTAAAAGTGGCAAATCTTTGCTTAAAACTCGTAATTTGGTCCGCGAAGTATTTATCACAACTTAAAAGCTCGCTTCTCAAAAAAATCAATTTTTGTTCCAAAAAATGTAAATTGAAGCTGCAAACGCGGTCAAATAAATATTGTCGAGTCACAAGCTTTACTCCTGAACAAATCTGTGAACCTGAAATAAACAAGAAGCTTTTAATAAGCATTTAACGTAATTCGTGAATTCTGTACATTTTCTCATCATAATTTCGAAGGACTAAAGAACGCTGATCTGCGGCTATCCGCGGCTAATTTTTATAGAATTATCTTTCGTAAGGCTTCAAGTTTACAATGTAATAGGAATCGAAACCCAATCTAATCCGATTGTATAACTAAACCCTTAGAGTATGAAATATAATGCTAAAAAAAACTATGCAAAACAACTAAATTTCAAAACCCATCAAAGTAATGAAACGATTATGTACATAAATAATATTTACTTTTAAATAAAAGGTAGTTACCAGTAATTTCAGGATTCATAGCTTTTTTTCACTGGTTAACTTGTATTAACAAATAGGCACTGATTAAGTTAACGCTTGCACAAGAACGCCGAGAACAGACACGCACACATTATAGAACGATCGAATTCCGACTGTCTATACGTTGACCACGAACACTTAATAAAAGAGGTAGGGGGTAAAAATTGTAGCCAAACTAATGACCTTTAACCCAGGTAGTCGCTTTTCTACCTGGCGTTAACTTTATAAAAGTGATTTTTGGCCGCTTAGATCGCTCATATACCCCTATGTGCGGCGGTGCGTTGTCAACAATTAATATTACCACGGTACCTACTTTAATAGGATTTGTTGGTGTGTTCCATTTTTCACGTTGTTGCAAATTATGTAGATATTCTGTTCGAAATCTTTTCCAATACGACTGCACCAGCGAGTCCATTAGTGAAAAACGGGACAACAGATTTGGCTGTTCGTCTGACAAGTCAGCGGCGGGTAAAAATTCCAGCGGTGAAACGGTTAAAAAATGAGAAGGAGTGAGCGCGAGAGGTTCAGACGGGTCAGAGCTTAAAGTGTACATGGGGCGACTATTAAGTACTGATTCTATTTGAATTAAGACTGTGGTCATCTCTTCAAAAGTTAAGATCTGTTTACCGATTACTCTGAACAACAGCGATTTGGTGCTTTTTATGTTAGCTTCCCATATACCTCCGAAATGACTAGCTGTTGGTGGATTCATTTTCCATACTATGCGATGCTTAGCTAGTTCATCGTTAAAGTTTCGAAAATATTCGTCCGATGTTAAAAAATCGTGAAGCTCTTTAAAATAAGCTTTAGACGATACAAAATTGGTACCGTTATCGGAATAAAGAAAGGCACAAGGACCTCGTCGCGATATAAAGCGCTTAAAAGCGTCTATAAAACCTGCGGAAGTTAAATTTGATACCAATTCTATATGAACTGCTTTTGTCACGAGACAAATAAAAAGACATATGTAAGCTTTCACGCTACGGACTCCGCGCTTTCTATAAGGAGTGACATAAAGGGGGCCCGCATAATCTACGCCTGTATGCATAAAAGCTTTGCATTCTTCTAAGCGACACTTTGGCAAATCAGCCATTGGAGGAAAAGTCGGCTTAGGATTGAGTTTAAAACAACTGTTACATTTTTGGATGCGTAGTCTAACGATACGACGTCCGGAAAGAATCTAATACCTATTTTTAAGTATACCTACCAATAACTGCGGCCCTGCGTGCGAGTTTTCGCGGTGATAAAAATCAATTAAGAGCTCAACGACGCGGCCTTTTCTTGGTAATATTATTGGATGCTTGGACGCGTAATCTAGCGACGAGTTCGATAGGCGACCTCCGACGCGTAAAATTCCGTCAGATAGAAAAGGAAAAAGTTTCTGTAATTTTAAAGAGCATTTATTCCCTTTGGATAAAGATTTGATATCTTCTGAAAAGTATGTACTTTGAACGGCTCGTAAAATTGCGAGCTCCGCAATATTTAAATCATTAGCGGTGATTACATCATTTAGCGGCAACTTCTTCATAAAACGAAGGACGTAAACGGTTGTCCGAAGAAGCTTATTCCATGAGGAACAGCGGTGTGCGAGTGACAAGATAGGGTTGTCAATTTCAGTGACTACAGTAGCCACATGAGCCACGATTTTCCTCTGCTCCGACAGCTGCGACTTGTTTGGAACGAACCTTTGTATAGGCCAATTGTCTATAGGTTCCGATAGCCAAGCCGGCCCCTTGAACCAGAGCTCGTGTTCGAGGAGTTGCGAGGGAGTAAGTCCTCGCGAGACGCAGTCGCTAGGGTTTTGAGCGCCCGCGATGTGATATAAGTTGTCAGGTGAAATATTAGCCTGAATTTGAGAAATGCGGTTAGCGACATAAGTGTCAAACCTGTGCGATGAAGCGACCGACCAACATAAGGCGACCTCCGAGTCAGAAAAAGCGTAAATGTTATTCATTTCATGCCTACTTGACATGGTGTCGTGAACTTCTTTGAGAAGTCGAGAAAGAAGTAATATTCCACAAAGTTCCAAACGAGCGAGTGTAATTGTAGGCTTAGCTGGTGAAACTCTTGATTTCGAGCAAAGCAACGTCACCACAGGGGGCTCGTTATCATTGACGACGTGCGAATAAATCACACAACCATATGCGGATTCACTCGCGTCGGAAAAACCAACCAGTGTAACTTGAGACCCGGCTTTAATGCCTGTATGTCGTGAAAACTTTAGATGCGATATCAGAGGTAGCTCTGACAAATACACTTGCCACAGCTTGACAATATGAGGGGGAGGTACCTCGTCCCAATCTAAGGAAATCAACCAAAGTTGCTTAATCAACAATTTAGCATATAGAATAACAGGTCCGACCAACCCTAGTACATCGTATAGACGCGCGGTTACCGAGAGTATAGCACGTTTGGTACATACCGATGGCGGACTCGAAATATCGAAAATAAAGCAATCTTGCACGGGCAACCATTTTAAACCTAAAATCTTAAACGTATTTCCATCGTCGAAAGAAATAGATTCAGATTGGCGGTGTGAGTCTGGTATGTGCTCGAGAAGTTCTTGCGAGTTCGAAGTCCATTTAAGAAGGTCGAAACCACCGGCTTTAAAGAGAGCAATTAACTCATTTGCTGTCTTGACAGCTTCCCCTAGCGAGGAAGAAGAAGAAGCGAGATCATCCATATATACATCTCTTTCTAGCACAGCGGCTGCGTTTGGCCATTTGGGGCGCTCATCAGCGGCCAACTGGCGCAAAGTGCGAATTGCCAAATAAGCTGAAGGTCGGAGACCGAACGTCACACGCGTGAACGTCAGGACCTCGAGCGGGTCGGTATCCGAAAACCGATATATAATCCGTTGATACTTACGGTGCGGTGCGTTTACGTAAATGCATAAGTACATTTGTTTTACGTCAGCAAAAAAAGCTATTTTGTAAATTCGAACATTTAATAAAATGTGAAAAATATTTGCCTGTAAGTTACTTCCTGTATACAAAATATCATTTAACGAGAGGCCGGTATCAGTCTTTGAACTGCCGTCTAGGACCGGTCTCACTTTTGTACTAATTTTGTCGTTTCTAATCACCGGTGAATGTGGTAAAAAGAAACCCGGAGTGTCGGACTCACAAGGCGCGGTGCGGACTAAGATACCTTTGTTAAGGTAATCGCGGATAGCTTCGTCGTATTTCGATTTAAGATCGTGATTTTTCGCGAATTTCTTTTCCAAAAGTAAAAAACGTCTCTTAGCGGTGTTAAGCGAATCTCCTAACGCGGTAGGGTCGTCTTTAAACGGAAGATCCACAGAATAACTGCCGTCGTCATTACGGACAGTGGTCGAAGTATAAATATCCTCGCATTTCTGATCTTCTGGGCTCAAAAACTTACGCGTGGGTATTTCTTCCACAGCCCAGAAGTTCTCAACTAGTTTATGCAGCGGATCGCTAGTAAAAGCGCAGAAAGTGCGAGATGCGGTATGCGAA
>JALPQI010019943.1:0-21606 GCA_025490895.1 Thaumatotibia leucotreta
TCCACTGCTGGACGTAGGCCTCTCCTATTAACTATGCGTATAGACGCATTAGAAGGTAAACCCATAATCGCCACGCTGGGCAAGCGGATTAGCGATCGCAGTAATTTATTCACTATGATGACGCTGCTGCCCATCATCAATTTTTAATTTAAATAATGGTCAGTAACACTTCAATCCCTTAGTCGACTCTTCCGAATATTACTTTGCCGGAAACTTCTTGGTATATTAATATTATTTAGATCGAGTGTTTTTCGCAGGAGGATTTACATATATTGTTAATATATTTTTAGTACAGATGGTGCCTTTTTTACGCGTTAATGCAAGAAGTGGCTCATTTTACGTCAGGTCCAAAACTTCGGAGGGCTATCTTAAATATACATTTAAGCTATATTTTTATGCCTTGTTTACTCAACTGTAAAAAATATTTTTTTTGTAAATTTTCTAATGGAAACTTTCTCAATGAGAACTTCATGAAAATTCTCGGACCGAGTATATTTCCGCAATTTTCAGAATGTTCTGCATCTTATACATTGCTAACCATGACGCAAATCCACATGACGGTAACATACTGAATATACTTTGCGTGTAAAGTATACTTTCAATTTACGTTAACACTCTATGCATATTCTAAATAACAAGAATATGCTCCAAATGTACTCTCGCGAGATAACTTACAAAGGTCACTGAAGATTGCGTTACCACAAGTCTTGTACCTGACAAGCACTTTGTATGCATAATCTCTATACATGTTTTCCTGAGTTTGTGGTATAAATTCAATCTAGTCGGGCAGATAGAACACTTTCAAAGGTTCAGGTGAGATTGCGCTCCTATGAGGCTTATCAGTATGCTGATGAGTCATATAGCGAGGTTTCAAAATGGTGATACAAGATGATAAAACGTGATCGATTATGATTTTGATCAACATTTATTATGACATCAATTGTGTAAACACAAGAAAAATGGTTCCATTTTAGTCAACCTTTTTTTGAGATCTCAGATTTGACTCATAATTGCAAAGCAACATAATTTGTCCTAGCCTTATCATACTCATATAAAAAAATTATAAAAATATTTGCGGAAATAGTGTTTCGCAGAAATAAAAGAAAAGAAATGTAAATAAAACTATTAGACAAAATTAACATTACATCACATCACCATTAGCCTATGATAGCCCACTGCTGGACGCAGGCCTTTCCTATTAATAATGCGTATAGACGCATTAGGAGGTAAATGCCCATAATCGCCACGCTGGGCAAGCGGATTGGCGATCGCAGTAATATGTCCTTTATGATGACTTTGGTGCCCATCATCAATCTTTTATCAAATAATGGTCAATGACACTTCAATCCCTTAATTGACTCTTACGACACCCGCAGGAGGAGTTGGGGTGGTGACAAATGTATACTTACTGCCGTCACCACACGGCTATTCGAAAGATATTCAAAACAAGACAACATCTATACTTCGAGATTAAAGCCTTTTACAGTAATAAGGTTTGAACATGAAACTCTAACTTAAGTATATTTTGATAGAAAGGTTTTGACGTGTGGAAACTAAACATATAGGAATAAACTTACATAGAAAACAATGGCTATAGTAATGTACAAGTAACAGAGCATCCTCAAAACGACTGGAAATTTTCGTGAAATATTCCGCCTGCAAGTTGCTATTAAGAAGATTTTATTTAAGATTACGAGTTTATTATGCAACAAACTGTTGCCCGCAACTTCGTCTACGAAGAGTTCGGATAAAGCTATACCGGGAAACTATGCAATCCCGGGATAAAAACCATAAGACGTCCTTTCCGGGACTGGATATTAAAATTTCATGAAAGTCGTTTCAGTAATTGGGTCAAAATTCTTTTCGTTGTTATTTTGTGTCCCTAAAAACCTGACGCAGTGATGATTTTTGTATGAGGTGATGTTTTGTTTTCAATTTCTGATGTATGGAATTATGGATTAAAATCTAGCATGAAAAAGCAGGCCGTGTGGTGACGGCAGTAAAAATGTATTTGTCGCCTTATCTCCTCCTGCGGGTGTCGTAAGAGTCGACTAAAGGATTGAAGTGTCACTGACCATTATTTGATAAAAGATTGATGATGGGCAGCAGCGTCATCATAGTGGACACATTACTGCGATCGCCAATCCACTTGACGGACAATATCGCGTATATTACGCCGTATATTAATTAGTTTAACTACATCCCGACGTTTAGAACACTTTACAGGGTTCATGGTGTACAGGTGAGTTGGCTAAAGATACGCAATGTAATCCGTTGAAATAGTTTTATTACATGAAACCTGGACTCTCACTCAATTAGACCGCGAAAAATTAGAAGCATTTGAAATGTGGTGCTGGAGGCGTATGAAAAGTATTAGCTGGACAGAAAAAAAAACAAACGAGGAAGTGCTTAATTTAGTCCAAGAAAAAAGAGCTATCTTAGCAACAATAGAAAACCGAAGAGGGAGAATGTTTGGCCACCTTGTACGACATGACAATTTCATCACAAATCTAATAGAAGGGCAGATAGAAGCAAGGAGGGGAAGGGGAAGGCCACGAAGGGCGTATGTAGACCAACTGAAGGAAAAGGCGCAGGTCAGGTCGTACAAGGAGGTAAAGGAATTGACGGACGACAGAGAGAGATGGCGATTACTCCACCGACAAGGGCACAGCCCTTAAATAAGATGATGATGACATGAAAGCGGTAACCAAAAAAATTTTATTATGTAAAATATTTACTTACCTAACGATAGAAAGTGTGTAGGATTTGTTGTAAAGTAATCTTAGCATAATTTTTGTAATAAATAATCGGTATTTTAGTTTGAAAGAAAATTCGTATCCCTGGATTTAATATTAAGACACCATTTTTCTACAACCGAAATTTATTGTCTGTACAGTACAGACTACCGTACGTACGAGTATTGTTGGAAATTTCTAAGAATTAACTTTTGACACTTTAGAAATGAGCCTTATGTATATTATGACGTTAAGACTGTCGGAAAAACGGTTAGCCTTACCCTTTATATTAATACGGTTTAATCTATAACTATCAAAAGTTAATTCTTAGACATTTCCAACTATATATATAACTGCATTCGTAGCAGTCTTGCGCATTGATAATTTCTTTTGGTCAAAAATTAAGCTTTCAGTCATATGATTCGCAATTTCAGCAAACAATTTGCGCGTACCAGGGTGCTTAGCCAAGTTGCCAATCGCTAGCGCTTAATCGTCCATTTAAACGAAAGGCAGCTAACTGTCTTTGTTGCACTAATATGAAAGAGTGACAGAGAGGGAAAATTACGATACTCTATTAAGCGTTAGCGATTGGCAACTTGGCTAAGCAATCTAAGCATCCTGGTACGCGCAAATTTTTAATGGCCAACATTTCGTTCTCTATGGAAAGTAGATATTAACCTAATGCATATAAAAAACATATTATAGTATACAAGGTGGGGTATTCCGACAATAAAATGTTTCTTCCTTGTATTCTTTTTATGGACTTCTACTCCATGGTAGGATTGGTAGGTAATACTTTTTTTATTCTTCTTTGAATTTTAATTACCTACTGTTAGTTACTATTAGTAAGTAAGTATTTCTGGAATACCCCTCATGATGACAACGTTGACAAACTTACATTTTTCGTTGTGTTATCATCACAAAAACTAAACTCGACAAGAAAAGTCTCAATAAGTAGGCTGAATGAATCCAAAAGAGTTCATGTGATATTTTATTATCTCAATATGGCAAGAAATATGAGTATAACCTTAAGATATGTCCGCTTACTTATAATCACGGTGTATTTGTCACAAATTGTAGCACTAATAAGTATACAATGAAAACAAATCCTCTTAGCGGAATTTAGGTACTAAATAATAACGTGTAGAATTTTGATAGCGTCACTTTAAAGAGCTTTTCCTAATAGTTTCATAATTAGATGTACGTTCCCTTGAACATTATCTGCGATATGTTATTTAAAATTATGTATAACCTATTTTTACAGTATTTGCTTCTGGTTTTAAAGTAACTTAGAGTTCAATAGATAGGATAGAAAATGTTCATAATTTCCATTAATTTTATGCAATCTTCTATTCCTTTGCTAATCATCACTACATAGTATAAAATATTTAAAGTCACTTTTTCTGTCCCTATGTCCCTTTGTACGCTTAAATCTTTAAAACTACGCAACGGATTTCGATGAGATTTTTTTTTATAGGTAGAGTAATTCAAGAGGAAGATTTTTATGTAGGTATAGTACCCGTGCGAAGCCGGGGCGGATCGGTAGTTTACAAAATAAATATAAAACACTTCTTTCATCTTAGAAGATGGAAAGAGTTGTCCTTTCTAAGTAACAATCACACAATAATATCCAAATAAAAAAATGAAGTCGGAGAATTATAATGGCTCATTTACAAGATGAAATTTTAATGGTTGTTCTCCGTTGAATGCCCGCTTTCCAATGCGAGCGGAGCGGACTCATTAATGGCTCCGTTTAACTTTCACTGCTGGTGTGACTCGCAGCCGTCAACTGAATACTACTCCTTAACGAGCGATGAACGCGAAACGGAGCCATTAATGAGTCCGCTCCGCTCTCAGTGGAAAGCGCATGGGCTGGTTCAGTATCGTTTTCCATTTAGGTAAGAATTTAAGTTTTACGTGTTTTTTTTCTATAAGGCAGGTCTTTCAAATTAGCCCAAGCTCCCTAGAAAATCTATTTTTTGGGAGATACACAATCTTCTGCCTTTTTCCTAACCGAAACACGATACTGAACATGCTTTAATTAAACGGAGAAGAACCATTAAAATTGCACCTTGTAATCCTTCTATATCCTACTATTAATATACACACCTACACCGTGTTTTTATTGATTTCCGTTAAATTAAAGGGAAGCTTATTTAGGTCAAAAATAATCAATTTGTCTAAGAAACTAGTATCTTAACTCTTACTGTTATTGAGTTATTAAAAAAATAAGTTTAATGACTGAACAACCTTTATTACATCCCAATGAAACTTATTATGACATGTGCCGTCAGTCGCCTGAGATCTTACTGTTAAGGTTCTTTCACACTTACCATTTCATTTACATATTATGTATGAAAATGAAAAAAATGTTTTTTTTTTTTCGAATTTAACTAAAGGCAATATACCAGGTAGCTCCAATTAACGTACCAAGCAGCCTGTTAAATTTAACGGAATAAAAAAAAACACGGTGTATATATTTATTGTTTAGCAAACTAGTTCAACACTTTAACTAACAGAACAAGCCTTAACTGGGACAAAATGGAAAATAGAAACAAGGTGTAAAGTATAAAACGAGGACTACATAATTTAATTTTATATTCCGGCGGTGGCGGTATAGTTCCATAAAAATGCTAACGATTTTTATCCTTATGCCTTGAACATAAGCTCTAAAATGTATACATAATTTTGATGCGACTGCACAGGGAAGGTAAATAGCTAGCGGCAACACAATTAAAAGTTGTGTTGCCTATATGACATTTGAAAGTTTCAAACCAAGTAGAAAGGAATCTAGAAATCTGTATACTTATTTGGCTTGTTTCTGGTCGCGTTTTATAATAACCTATTTAACGTAACTTTTTTCCGTGACCTCTGAGTAGCAATGTACAGTCAAGTGCAAAAATAAGTATCGAAAGAATTCGTTCATAAATATGTTACGACGTTCTTATTACACAGAATTAGAGTGCACTGGGACATATTTTTGAACGTTTTTGTATACCCCTTATTTTGTCTTCGACTGTACAAGAATATTCCGAGAATTTTCTTGAGAATTTAAGAGTAAGTTCTCATTGAGAATGTTTCCATGAGAACTTATAAAAAAGTGTTATGATGAATATTGTATTTCACAATTAAGTAAACAAAGCATAAAATATACCTTAAAAGGCATGTAATACAACGGTTTTGGCATGATTAGATTGCATGTAAAAATTAAATTGCCGAGACAATTCTAAGTTTCGCAACTTATGAAACTTCTCCTCCGTACATACATTGCTACCTCCGAGTAGAGTAGAAGATTTTTTTTAAACATGTCCTTTTCACAATTATATCTTTCATTTACCTAACACTTACTACATTTGTCGAGGTTTCGACACTGGTCATGATTTTATTTCGTTATCGCGTAATATTTTTTTAATCTAAGGAGGGTTCTATACTTTTTCTTCGTTGTTGGTGTACGACTATGGTTTAAGTACATTATTTGTTGTGGCTTAATTAGGCATTTCTCCATGCGTTTCAGCCGCCGTGACTTCGGTGATAGCCTTATCACATGAATCCTGTGAGAGATGCAAGAACTTTGGATATATTGGTAGACGTAGTTGACAAAAAATGTATGAGATATCCGCGTACATCGGGTAATAATGCTGCGATGATAGTCATGGCGGTTGAAACGCTCGAAGAAATGCCCATTCATCTACGAACAAATAAAACATGGAAGCCGCGCGCCATACTGAATTGCCTTTCAAAAACAGTCCTGAATTTTAGTTGACAAGTGTCACCCCCTGTCCAATGCATCACGGCAATGAATTTCAATGTCAACCTATAGAAACTTAAACCGCCATTTAAAAAGGGTTGTGATTGGTCCATCAAAGTTTTGATTGGCGAAATTCAATAAACATTTGTCAAAGATGTTGCGCCGAAATATGCGCGGTGTCACGAAAAGCGCTATGTCCGGCCCATCTTGGCACAATTGAACAATTGGTTTTGGGGGCATTTTTGAGCTGGCGATGGCGTTAAACGTCCATGTTATATATTGTCGCAGCCATTCATCAATAAAGTATTATGCTTCTCGTAGTTTTCTTTCTTATAAAAATAACTATGGGTACTTATAGGCATTGCTTTAATTGAATATTTTTCTAACAAACTTAAATTCAGATCAGACCGCAATAAGGCTCGAGCCAAGATTAATTCATTCAAGTTTGATTGAATCTCGGATTGGGTTCTAACTAATTCCATTTTACTTTAATGGGAGGACCTAGTTGCATTGGCCATTGGTAAGCTTACTGGTTTGAGAACCTCCTAGACTAATAGGGATGATGACTGTAATTAAAATAAATTATTTAACATTATGCACGACATAATACATGAAGAAATTACGAGTATTAGTAAGATGTAGATTTCAGTAATATTTGTACAGAACTTCTATTTAATAAATTGAAAAGAACTTAAAAGAGTAGGTCATTTGGCAGTACTCAAACGTGACGTCACTTTTGAATATTTCATATAAAATTCCATAGTGGTGATCGTTTTGACAGTTCGAAAAAAGAAGCTGATTTGACATTTGACTTGCCAGTCATCATGCCTATTATCTACTGTGAGGTACCATTGAATATACAACGTGTTTTTTTTTCTTTGAATTCGACACATTGCTTGGTATATTTATAGAAGCTACCCGGCAGAGTTAGGCGAAAAGTGCTTTTGTATCCGATTACTTTGGTATGTGTACTTTGTAATCTAGATTACTTAAATTACTTATTATTTTTCCTAACTAGTGCACAAAAACGAACTTTGCGCACGATTCGCGTGCGGTAATTTCGGTTTTTACGCACTTGTTATGAAAAAAATCGTCACTTAGTTACACGTGCAAAAACTTTTTTTAACTCGGGTGATTGTGGCTCTCGTTTCACTCGGGCGCCAACTTTCACCCTCGCCGAAAAAAGTTTTCCCGCACTAGTTAGGAAATGTACTATTGTAATCTAGATTACAAAGATGTTCCAAAATGCGAAAATCTTTTTTGGGACATATTCACTTAAAAAAACCTTTATTTCATGACCCTTATCATTTTTAGGGCTCCGTAACCAAAATGGCAAAAACGGAACCCTGTAAGGGATTCGTCATGTCCGTCCGTCAGAGCCGATTTACTCACAAACTATAAATGCTACAGTAATGAAATTTGGTATGGATATGTGTTGTATAAATTGCTACATAATTATGATGCTATATAGAAAAAAAATATACTGGGGTTGGGGTCTTCCATACATGTAACTGATAGGTATTTTTTCGATGTACTTAAGCGTGTGGGGTATCAACAGAAAGTTTTTTTTTCAAGGTTTTTAAATCATATTTTTGTTTAAGTGAACCGTTTTCAAGATATGAGCTCTCAACGTCTTAAAATGTGTTCCCTCTCTTCTCTATTTTTTAAACTACGCGGTATAAGATTTAAAAAAAAAAGATGTTTTGCATATTAATACATTTTTTCAACGATTTTTTGATTTAATTTAACCAAAATTATCTCTTATAAATTATAAATATTTGTTATAGTTTTTGAGATAGGTTGATTTAACTGTAATTTTTACTTATTATTTATGTGCTTACATTGGAGACACTGGCTGAAATATTTGTTACCCTTCGTGCGCGAGTCCGACTCGTACTTGGCCGTTTTTAAAATACCTGTTCAACGTTACACCGTTGGATTTAATTAAATAAAAAAACAAACCCACTTCACATGTAGGGGAGGAAAAATGTAGTAGGTACTGAGCTATGCTGGGGACTGACAGACAGACGAAGAGACGCACACGGCGAGACTATGGTGGTTGTTCTTTGTTTACTACGGAACCCTAAATACACCCTGTACAAAAGCTATAGTTCGCATAGTTTCAGCAATGATGACAATTGTCAAAAGTCAGATTCCCCTTAGTCACTAAACAGAAATATTAACCAAAATGTTTAGGAAGGATTCAACATATTTATTTTACACGTAGGCTCTTAACACAAACCAAATCCAATAACATTAAAAAGTTATGAAAGTTGCCATTATACATAATAAGTCCAAAAAACGTAAACACAAACATATAAATATTTGTTTCTCTTTCTTTTATATTTTTATTTATAAATATTTAATTTGGTCCCGGACACACGCTGTAACAGTCCGTTTGAACTGCTACATATATTCCATAATTATATTTATATTTTTTATATATGTATCCATAGTAAACCAACGCAATTGGCGAATATTAAGATATTAAAGGTTCGTAAATAGTCAACGAAGTACTTCATTGAATTCATTTCCGTTCAAGCCAGCAATTGAAATACGCGATAGTGGGTCTAGTCGGACTCGTACTATAAAATACTAACAATTAAAATAAATATTCGAACTAAAAAGTATATTCGAAATATAATCCATTGATTAAATATTAGTACGAAATTATTAAAAACTAAAAAGGACGATGCTAGTGACGTGTGCAAAATCCTAGAAAAGCCGAAAGATCATACAGGGTGTTTGGTTAGCGGTGTCGGAGCTTTTAAGGGCTTAAACTACAATCAATTTTATCGATAAATTAACTTACATTTTTTTTTTGTGCCAACGATGATTAAATGGCGGCCATTTCAAAATTTCAAACAGACGAATACGGGCGCATGTGATATTTCTGGAATTATACGTTTGTTATCGGTCCTAACTATGCAAAAAAAATCTCGTTAGAGAGCTCATTAGATAAGCAAACTAATTAAGCTAATCATTTGACTCTACTATTTGAACAACAAGGCTAAAAAAAATTTTTTTAATTAAAAGTAGTAAAAAAATTACCTTAATTTTTCAATTAATTTAATTTTGCATGAAAACTAGGTCGTTAAGATAGGTTTTTGGTGTTTTTATTTATTAGTACAGTATGTTAGCTAAAAAATAACGCCATAATAACAGTTATACCCTAAGTACTTTAGGATTTACAAGTCCTCAAACACACACCAAAACAGCTGCATTTAGCGTTCCCGATGCAAAATCCATAAACAAATGAATGTCAGCAGTGTACTGACTAGTGAAGTGGCCGTCTTCCATCCATACAGTGCATGTTTGAACACTTCTAATTCCTAAAGTACTTAAGGTATAACTGTAATTATGGTGTTGTGTTTTAGCTAACATCCTGTACTAACAAATAACAACACCAAAAACCTATCTTAACGACCTAGTTTTCATGCAAAATTAAATTATTTGAAAAATTAAGGTGAATTTTTTACTATTTTTAATAAAAAAAAATTTTTTTTGCCTTGTTGTTCAAATAGTTGAGTCAAATGATTAGCTTAATTAGTTTGCTTATCTAATGAGCTCTTTAACGAGATTTTTTTTGCAAAGATAGGACCGATAACAAACGTATAATTCCAGAAATATCACGTGCGCCCGTATTCGTCTGTTTGAAATTTTAAAATGGCCGCCATTTAATTATCGTTGGCACAAAAAAAAAAATTTTGGTAATTTATCGATTAAATTGATTGTAGTTTAAGCCCTTAAAAGCTCCGACACCGCTAACCAAACACCCTGTATAGAAATAAAGGGATTCTAAGTCAAACCTAGAGTCAAGAGAAAGTAAACTTTAAGTTGTAGATAATAAGGTCGATATTAAATAGTAAGAACGTTTTACTTGGTTCGGGAATTTTAGTGATACATTTTAGGCAGTTCGAAAACCCTATAAATAGACGCCATTTTTTGCAAAAGGGAGGATTTTCTGGCTGAGATTGAGAAGGTACGGTCGCTCTGGAATGGGGTCACGTGGTAGACTAAAATGTGTAGTAAGTTGCAAATACCTTCGGTTTGGTGAGTTTCTGATTATTATCTTATCGAGTGTTAACTTTACAGTAATTACCTACATAAAATACACCGAGTCTTGGAGTTTCATATTTAAATTCGCCCGTTTCTTCCGGTTAACGTACCAATGTTGCATAATTATAAAACAATGGGAAAGAATAATCTAGGAGATATTTGGGTTACTAACAATACCTAGAGTAGATTGCATTTGCATTCGAGGTCACTTTTATGTATTTGTTTTGTGTATTTACTAACCCTCTATGTAAAACGTTGACTGTGGATACCGAACGGTGATAACAAAGCAGTCAAGGCGATTTCAGGAACTGTGTTGTCTTAGTATTTGACAAGTTTGTAGGAAAGTTTTAGTGTATTAAAATTAAGTCAGATGACATAGAATTTGATGAGAAAGTGAGTTCAAAGTAACTGGTAAGTGTTTAATTTTGTTTGTCTTAGTGAGATCTTGACTATAGGCCTTCGGACCAACTCTGTTCTCCCGCCCGTCAAAGGGTTGCATATTGATAGTATATGGATCGGAGATCTACTAACAAGTAGAGATTAATGTTGAGAGATATCCTGGTGCTACGAAATTTCAATCATTATTCTGTGAGAAATGTCTGTCTGTAGTACGTATAGTGCACAGAGCAGTGTGCTGTTTTTCCATCAAGGAAATATGATCTCAGTAACCTGAACCTACCATTTAGAAGAATTTATACCATTATCTTTATGGGATTTCATTGTGTAAATTACCTATTTTGTGTGCATGCATAATTTTCAGAGCAGCTGCTTTGTTTTGGAAATAAAGTTCCAATTACCTAATCTAGTAATCTAGGTTGAACACATGAAAACCATTGTAATATGTATTTGAAATACCATTAATATCTTATCCATCTTTATAAATACTATACATAAAAAGGCATAGTATAATGATCAAGTATTTAATATACTCAAGACTACTGCATTTATAATATATATTTGTATCCAAATCTAAACTTTCATACATATTGATATAGTATAAAATAAATTACTATTTACAGCACTATAGAGGCTATGAAGTAATTTAGTCTTTGCTTTCATATTATACAATAAAACCTAGGTTACTTATTAGTAATCTAGACCAAATATCTATCTATACTTACATACTTATCTAAAGTTTACCCTAAGTGAGGGCTCTTTGTATTTAAATATACAAATCTTAAGGAATCCATTATTATGGATTACCTATGCTTTAAAATTAGCATATCAACTTTTTAAATCTAATTTGAGTTCAACTTACTGAATACAATAAATGCTAAAATATAAATAATCTGTAATCCATTACAGGATCTGGTGAATTATTTGGAAAACCGATTGGATCTAGCACTGATCGAATGTAACATGAGATCAGAAGTTTAGTAACACTATACTGTGAATGTGGTACTTACTTATGCATATAGATTTTAAAATCTGGAATTCTAAATGACATTGGTAGTAATGGATAGGCTAAGGCCGTTACAGTACTCCTTCTACTCTATATAAATAATGACTGTTGAAGGTAGTTGAGTTGAAATCTCAGTACAAGCGAGTTTCTTGGCATTTCTTCTCGCTTGGAATAGGCTTTCCGAAATGCTGGTAGCGTCTGTTAGGTTAGTATAGGGTCGCAGACCACATCCTGCTTGATGATAGTCCGTACATGATGAAGTAACACTATCACATGTACAGCTAGATGTGAGTTCTTTTAAGAATTCATATGAACGTAGACTAGGGATATGGAAAATCTTCCATTGTTCTATTTTATTATATTAACTCAGTACTTAAGAGTATAATTGTTGTAAAAATATGTTTATATTCCTTTGAAACTTTGGCAGAAAAGCAAAGGAATGGACTATCACAAGTTAGCCGCGACAAGAAATAGCTGGTAGTGGATTAGGAAAAAAAAACAATAATTATTTTTTATTGTTTTTTTTAACCATAGATACTAAACATTTATATTTTAAATTCTCATGATTGTCTCTCTTCGCAGGTGGTGCTCCTATAATATTAATGAATTACATTGTAAATTTATACTTTAAGTTACTAATTGTTTTCCTATTTGATTAATTATGTTTTGCTATGCCATCCAAACACCTACTTCTTTACATTAGAAATGTTTATCTTAATGTGACTGTTTGAACAATTATTAATAATCTTGTTTTAATCTTTGCGAATACACTTCTTTATTCTTTAGTTTAGGCATTATTATTTATCTCCACAAGCTCCACATATTCTGTTATTGTCAAAGACTCTAGGTTACTATGAAACAATGTTAGGGTCCACCATCAATCTCTAGACGATCACACTTCATCATGGCCAAAACTTAAAAAGCAGGAGAGTCGACTAAGTAGTTCAATAGTATTTTATAAGAGGGGTTTTTAAGAGGGTCGTTTCGTTACAACGCTCACTTTTTATGTATAAATAAAGTGACACAAAAAATACTTTATTTATATTTTGTAAAATATTTGCATGATGATAAAGTTTACTCGTTCAGTCGACTTCGAATAATAATTTAAAAGATATAATTATATAAAAACAAAAAAATAATGTTTGTAAAAAGTATCTTTCAGGCGAAACGCTTCAAATATACCTATAGATTTTCTTGTATTTTATTCGAATAAACTTACTAGTTTAGAACATTCGCTTAAAATGTCTTCTTTCCTCGGGGAAATTCAAAGGAATCGATTAACATCGTATCAAAACGAAATCGGTTCTGCTATTTCGCAATATTGGAAAACACGACACAAACATAATACACACATATGCACAGATAGGTACTAGCAGGGGCCTATTTCTTGAAAGCTTGTAATTTGTAATTCAAGCGGAAGTACTTCTAGTTAATAGTGTTAAAAAGAGACTTCTACTTGTATTACAAGTTACTTGTATTAAGCGTTCGAGAAACGGGCCCCATAATGCTAAGATTTATTGGCTCTGACTTTATGCTTAGCGGTGAACCAATCGGACTGTCGGTGAGTTGGTTACCTGGGAAAAATCCAGGACCCGTCCAGACTGGACTACGATAGTCTGTACTACACTTGAATACTTCTACAAGTTTGCGCTCCGGTCGAAACGGTTCAACCAGCAGGCTTAGCACATGATTGGTGCGACAGTATGTCGCCGCGAGATAGATCTCCCGTCCTTTACTAACTATATTAACAAAAGAGGGACGGATAGACTATCTCGCGGCGAGATACCGTCGCGCCAATCATGTACAAGCATACAGGGTGCTTAGACAAGTTGCCAATCGCTAACGCTTAATCGTCAATCGTAAACGAAATGCAGCTGCCTTTCTTTGTCGCACTGATATTAAAGAGTGACCGAGAGGGAAAACTACGATACGCTACCAAGCGCTAGCGATTGGCAACTTGGCTAAGCATCCTGATCTGCAAGTCTAGTCAAGATGCCATTCTGAAATCGTATACGATAAGCGAGTCACGTGACCATAATAATAAGGATGATGACTGTAGTTAAAATAAATTATTTAACATTGTGCACGACATACACGAAGAAATTATTACTAACATGTAGATTGCAGTAATTTTTGAACAGAACTTCTATTGAATAAATTGAAAAGAACTTAAAAGAGTAGGTCATTTGGCAGTACTCAAAGGTGACGTCACTTTTGAGTATTTCATATAAAATTCCATAGTGGTGATCGTTTTGACAATTCGAAAAAAAATGCTGATTTGACTTGCGAGTCATCATGCCTATTGTCATGTGGCTTTTCGTTCGAATCTGTCATACTCATACATTTTAATTACTTATCTTATCGCTTATCGTATACGATTGCAAAATGGCTTCTTGGCTACGCCTGCTGGCCTACTACCGCGCTTAGAAATTCGCAATTTCGTCTCTGCCACTCCAACGAAGGCGTCATTAGAGTGACAGAGACAAATCCTAGAAATTGCGGATATCGAAGTTCGCGGTAGGGTCGCTGAGATGTAACCCTTCCTGAGTGTAAGGTCCTGTGCTATTTTACAGAGCACAAGCGATGAAACACAATAGTACATTGTGCATCAAGGGAGGTAAGTACGGAATGACTAACGAGAGTGTTAGAAGCCCGACGTCGTAGGCGGAAGGATTTTAATGACTCGAGTTGGTATTCCGCTTACCGACCGTGATGTATATAATGTTTTTCATCACACTTGCGGATAAAAAAATAAGTTTTAAGACAAAATATTATTATAATGACGTACTGACATTTCTATTACTCCCTAGGGAATTTCAGTTTTCTATTACTCCCGCTACGCATTCAAGCAATGGCGCGCGTAAACAGCAAGTGTGATGAAAAAGTTTTAAATTAAGTTTTGGTGGTACGTAAATAAAATAAAATTACTGTAAATTAAGGGCTTACTTCAACGAGTCAGATATTTAATTGTGGTGATATATTTACGAAACATTGTTTACCTACGAAGTATGAGTGATCCTCAAAACTAATAGGTACATTTTGGGTTATGTTCACAAAATACAGAGACCAGAAAAAACTTCACGTTCATTAAAAACCGAACACTGGCTATTCATTTATAATTGTCAATTAATAAAAAACCTAATGTTGCACAAAATCAAAGCAGCATAATAATTACGGTGAAGTGGCTTAGACTCAATCTTTCGCCAACAATAAGTTTATTTCAAGGAACTAAAATTTTGGTGCAGTATAAATTACGCAGGCACTTCAATTTCAATAATAAAAGAGATAAAATATTACTCGTATTTGTACCGATTTTCATAACTTTTAAATCATCCCTCTTCTTCATTTACGTACCTAGTTTCGAATTGCAACAAGACAGTGCCTACCATAGCGTTTTGTGGTTGAAAAAGTTTTAATGCAAATTAAAGCAGTTTAACACAACTAGCCTCTAATTATAAAGATTAGATTGACACAATAAAATATTTCAATCTAAGTATAGGTATACAATGTTTTTCGCCACTTTCTAGAACTGGAACTTCATCTTACAATCTTAGCGAAGCATATATTTTAATAGCGAGATCAGAATAATGTATAACAATATATTATACATTAGGCCTCTTAACTACGACCTACGTATTAAATGCGTAACATAGACACAGATTTACTACTTACGTGAAAAACCACAAAAATTATCTTTTCTTTTAATCTGAGTATTAATCACAACAGTTTCAAAGCACCAAAAATTCAGATTATCATTACTTTACGATCACTTCTCGTACTTCATTAGAGTAGTTTTGGGGTTTAAAAAAATTAAATACAAATTAAAGCAGTTTAACACAACTAGCCGATAATAATAAACTTTAGATTGACAATAAAAGATTTCAATTAAAATTTATTGCATGTTTTCCCTGGTTGCAGAAAACGATTTCGAACTATCTTAACGAAGCATATATTTTATAGCCAGATCAGAATCATTTATAATAGTATTAGGCCTCGTAACATAGACACAGATTTACTACTTACGTGAAAAACCACAACAATTATATATTTTTTTAAATCTGAGTATTAATCACATAAAAGTTTCAAAGCACCAAAAATTCCGATTATCATTACTTTTTGATCACTCCTCGTATTAGATTACCTACCATAGCGTTTTGAGGTTGAAAATGTTTTAATGCAAATTGCAACAGTTTAACATAACTAGCAGATAATTATAAAGATTTGATTGTCATAATAAAATATTTAAATCTAAATATATTGAATGTTTTCCGCCGGTTCCAGAAAAGGAACTCGAACTTACAAAGAAAATTATCTTCACGAAGCATATATTTTATAGCGAGATCAAAATCACTTATAATAATATTAGGCTTCATAACATAGACACAGATTTACTACTTACGTGAAAAACCACAACAATTATCACATTTTTTTAGTCTGCGTATTAATTATATAAAAGTTTCAAAGCACCAAAAATTCCATAGGCTCACAAATGCGCGGCAGCATTAAAAATAACGCAATACAAGGGAACCACAATTCCGGCAACAAAAGTTTGGAAGTCTTAACCTCAACGGGCCGGCGTCGCGAAAACAATACTCGAGTGGCGGGAAACCGGTTAAGAAGTCTAGTAATTCGCAGTGCCTTACCTTAGGGGTTCACGGGGCCTCCATTAGTTAACAGGTGGGTCAGACAGGTCGCAACAAGTCCGACCTGTTACCGGCGTCCGGTGGCGTCGGCGGTCGGACAGCAACACGCGTCTCGGTGCTAGTGAACGCACGCGCGAACCACCCCTACTCCCTCCCCCATCGATTTTCAAACCCCGCTATTTACTAATGCAGAGAACCGAGGCCCCCTAAGATTTTACCTCATTGCTATAAAACAACAGGTCCTTATAGAAATTATCGGGTGCTATTGCATTGGTGTTGATAAAAGTAACGCTGTTAAGGTAGACCTTATGTCTTTGCGTTTAGGTTTACTATTAGTCAAATAATGACAGTACCAGAGTAAAGTAAATTCATATAACTATGTGCCTGTAATGTAGTAAATACCTAAACAATACTACATACGAAAGTTCATGCTTTTGTTATCTATAACAGGCTAGCTTTTTTTATTTCAATGTGAAGTTGTGGGGTTTTTCTTTCGTTTTTCTATAAACATCCTTTCAAGGGTATGTTTACTTTCTTCGGTTGACCGTCTCTTTACCTGGAAACATTATGTTCGCTTTTTATTCACTGGCCAAATATTATTGCGATCTTCCCTCGAAGGGGTTCCTTATTTGACCCTTATCTCATTGATACTAGACTTTAATCGTAAGATATCATAATTATCAAACTTATTATAATCAAAGTGCAACATGTGGGTACACATCTACGAGTAGGTACAGTCACGACTATTATATTGGGCAAAGTGTTAATTAGAATACAGGTGCCAATATATTTATTTTGCCGATTGTATACACAAAATGGGTGTTATATTTTAATTAAACTGGGTGTTATAAAAATATGAAAACGCGTATATTAATTAATTAACTTTAACTTAATTCCGACGTTTCGAACACTTTACAGTTAATAATAATAGAACATATTGGGTGTTATATTTTAATTAGACTTTCTTAAAAAAGTCCAGTATTTTCTTTTAATTTAATGGTAAGTTAAGGGTATTTAATGAAAAAAAAAGGCTGTGTGAATTTTTCGAAAAAAGCATTTTCTCTAGCACAGTTAGAAAGAAAGTGGGCTAAGTAGCCTTCGGATTACGTAAGTGTTCGAATTAGAGAGGTTTCGAATTAAGGAGGTTGGAAATTATGATTTTACATTACTATGCAAATTATTGCGCTGGTGCAGATTATAAATCTTTCTTGAAAAGCATGCAGTTTAGAAATGGTATCAATTCTTTACATTAAAAGTTAATAATGAACAAAAATTTGTAGGTACTGTGAAACCATAATTTAATTTTATTTTATTTTAATTTGTTAATGATCTTAATAATTATCTTTTTAATGATAAAGGTGGCAATTTGGCAAACAAGCTCACATTGTTGCCTCTTCTAAGCAGTAGTACCAGTGCTTGCGAAGATTCCGCATTTTTATAATAATTCCTGATCATATTTAAAGACTAAAATCCCCTTTTTTAGTACAGACGAGAAGTGATTTATTTTACGTCAGGTCCAAAACTTTGGAGGGCCATCTGTACTAAAAAACATCGTAGGAAAACATGCAAAAAGGAAATTCGTAACTTGTGTCGATTTAAAACATCGCCGCTCGTTTCGATTTTCATGTTTTTCGCACTTGTGTCGTAATGTACTATTCAATCTCTCTGGATTTCACCTAGTTTAGTAAAGTTATATGTATAACATTTTCGCCTTCATTTCCTATGAAATACGTGGTTGTAATAAATCCGGGTTCCTCGCCAGCATCCTGTATTACGAGTGCACTTGCAATTTCAGAATCAAATGCTCCTTTTCGTCCTTTGAGGCGCTTTTCCACCAAAGATTTATGCTCTGTGAGGATGCGTCCAATATCTACCAATAATTTTGTTTGAGCGTAGCGCGTAGCACATCTACGAAAATGTGATTGGTGAGCTCTGCAGTGCTCTACTGTTCAGGATGAACAATACGAAGTGTTACTAAGTAGATTTTATTAAGTCTGGTGTCAAAGTAATAGCGGCTTATAATCGGAAATATGTTTTGCTCACCGCATTGAAGCCTTAGGCACGAAAACATTTGGATGTAATATTTTTTCTCTTGTTATCGTAATAAATTGTTGCAACAAAAAAACGCAGTCCTTTGAAATTGGTAACACTTCATATCGTTCACCCTGTATACACTATACGGGCATTTTCAGTATTAGGGACACCCGATAAGCATGTGATTAATCTTTAATTGCCGTCAGGTTCGTAACGACACTTAAGTACGATACTTATAGGAATTTAGACTTTATCGGCGTTTTTATATTATAGTATCGCTAATAGTTTATAAATTTAACTACAAAACCGAGTTTTTATTGAAATTTAGTGCTTTATTGTTGATACAAAGCTGATTGAAATTAAAGATTTTTATTTCACACTAATTAGGTGTCTCCAAAAGTGAAAAAGCTCATACATACATTAAAAGTGAATCCTTACTAGATTTGCAATGTGACCGTCATTTTCAATAACTGACCGACATTTATTATAAATGACAGGTCATTAATGACATCCAAGGTGTATGGCTTGTCTTAGATTAATAAAAAATTCTGAATATTCAGACGGGAAATTAACGTCAATAATTAGAATTGCAAAGTGACCGTCATTTTCAATAATTAACCGACACTTAGTATAAATTTATGATATTTATCGTGTATGGTTTTTGTTAATAAAGTGCTGACAATGCGCAGTAGGCACAGCAGTAATAATGCAAGTATTCTAACTAACATTGACGTTAATTTCCAGTCTGAATATTCAGATTTTTGATTGCTCTTAGTCAAGCCGTACACATTGGATGTCAATAATGACCGGTCATTTAAAATAAAATTATGACGGTCAGGAAGCTTAGCCAAGTTGCCAATCGCTAGCGCTTAATCGTCAATCGCAGCTAACTGTCTTTGTCGCTCTAATATGAAAGAGTGACAGAGAGGGAAAACTACAATACGCTACTAAGCGCTAGCGCTTGGCAACTTGGCTAAGCATCCAGTTATTGAAAATGACGGTCACCTTGCAACTCTAATCCTTACTCATGATTTTGTGTGTTCTTGCAGTAATCAAATAAACTTTTTATCTATCTATCTAGTGTGCATGAGTGCATCTCATGGAATCCCGAGTTAACAAGAAATTATGCGCCGCGCGTGGGAGTACACGCGCAACAGTGTGCAGCGGGTTGAATTTTAATGGACCGAAGTGAATGGTAACAAGTAGCACGACTTTGATTATGAGCATGAGGAATCGACGACATAAACCTTATGTAATTGACTTTACCGCGGGAGTAGGTCGATTTATGTAAGATTGTCCAAAGATGATGAATTGATGACACGATGTCTAGATTCCTTAAGTATTAGGTGTTCGTAAATTGTCTATCTTTGCAATCTCAAAAAGTGGATAAAAATTGGTAGGCTGGTAGAGTCAATGACGCTGAACAAGATGCACCACATTTCTCAAAATGTACCAAAACGTTTGTATCAAACTTTCCTTTTATGTTACCAAAAATTATCAATCTGGCAACAAAAAAGGAAAAATCCATATAAACTTCCTGACTCCTGAGGCACTTTACGAACATCTAATAAGGAATCTAGATGTCGTATCATCAATTCGTCATCTATGGACAATCTTACATAAATCGACCTACTCCCGCGGTAAAGTCAATTACATACGGTTTATGTTGTCGATAAGTACCTTAGCGTCGGAATATACTTCTGTAAGCCCAAATAACCCGAAAGATTTTAACCATGTTTCGTGGCGTCAAACGTAGGAAAAAATATATAGTGATAAGGTGGTAGTACTAGTGCGCAACATGTCAACAGAGATTTTGCTCATATATAAATCTACATAAATTATTGTCATGTGTTTTGGGAGAGGAGTTTGTTAGTTTTGTTAAATAGTATTTATAATATATGGTAAATAACCGGTTACTGACCGGTTTTTCCATACTTTCAAAAACCGTTTCGCATTCTCTAGTAAGCACACAGTAAGATACTCTACTTGTTTCACTCAGTATTTTTACTCTGAAGTAGCCACGCGTGCAGAAAAGCGTGGGCGACTTACCGAAGCCACGTGAATTACTGAAGTATAATTTCCGACATAGCAACCATAGTATATAGGCTTCATCAGCCTATTTGGATCGATTAAAAAAATACATAGTTAAGGCCTTAATCAAAACAAAAATCACGATCGTGTCAATACGCATGATGACTGGCAAGTCATATCAGCATCTTTTTTTGAACTGTCAAAACGATCACCACTTTAGAATTTTATATGAAGTACACAAAAGTGACGTCACGTTTGAGTACTGCCAAATGACCTACTCTTTTAAGTTCTTTTCAATTTATTAAATAGTTCTGTACAAAAATGACTGCAATAAAACACCAAAACTCACTCTTGAAGAGTTTAAAAATCGGCTTCTCTCACGCACATATTGGCTAGAAAGAGGCAAACACCAAATTGCAAATTGTAAATTGCAACTTTATGAAACGCGACCCAGTTCGTCAAAATATGTGCATCAAGAGTGTGCGGAAATTGAAAGCGTCCCATACATCTCAGGTGCCTTCAGTTTCCGAACAAACTACATAATTCGCTACGAAGCTACAATACGGACGTAGAAGTTGATAACGAGTTACCAACTTGTTAGTAACTCAAACTCAATATTCCCTCTGATTCTATTTTTAAAGACGACACTCATTTTACTACAACCAAATTGATATAACTAAGGCATTGACAATAGTGTTGTGAAATAAGGCTCATTTCAGCAAACCTAGCCAAGATGACATTCCGAAATCGCATACGATACCTAAGCGATAAGTCACGTGATCATAATAATGTATGGAAAAAACAGTTGAAAACGGTGAATTTTCGTTCGAATTTGTCATTCTCATACATTTAATAATTATCGCTTATGGTGTACGATTGTAAAATGGCATCTTGGCTAAGCCTGCTGAGCTTACAGCGATTCATCTCATCATCAGCCTATGATACGTAGGCGTT
>JALPQI010019944.1:0-29136 GCA_025490895.1 Thaumatotibia leucotreta
GTGACCCTGCCTACGAAGCTGGAGGTTCCGGGTTCGAATCCCGGCGAGGGCATTCTTTGTGTATTTATTTATCACAAATGTTTGTTCCTTGGTCATGGCTGGGTATGTATCTAAGTATCTATACGTATCTATCTATTATATAATATCGTCGCCTGGTACCCACAACACAAGCCTTAATTGAGCTTACCGTGGGACTAGGTTGATTTGTGTAAGATGTCCCAAGATATTTATTTATTTATTATTTATTTATATTATAATAATCAAATAAATCATCTTCAGTATGCATATCGTCGGGGATAGTGTAATACTGTGTAACTACCAAAAAACCGGCCAAGTGCGAGTCGGACTCGCGCGCGAAGGGTTCCGTACCATTATCAATTTATCATTAAAAAAATACAGTTAAATCAACCTACCTCAAAAACTATAGGACATAATTTAATCAAACTAAAAATCGTTGATAGAGTTTATTAATGTGCATAACATATATATTTTTTAGAATTTTATATCGCGTAGTTTCAAAAATAGAGGAGGGGACACATTTTTCAGACTGAGAGCTGATATCTCGAAAACGATTTGCTTAAATAAAAATGAGATTTATAAACCTTCATATCATTTTCAAAGACCTTTCTATTGATACCCCACACGCGTATATAGAAAAAAAAATAAAATCTATCCCTTAGTTACATGTATGGAGGGCCCCCCACCCCAATGGGTTTTTTTTTACAATTTAGTATCATAATCCTGTAGCGGTTCATACAACACATATCCTTACCAAATTTCGTTAATGTAGCATTTATAGTTTCCGAGCAAATGGGCTGTGACAGACGGACAGACAGACAGACGGACATGACGAATCTATAAGGGTTCCGTTTTTGCCATTTTGGCTACGGAACCCTAAAAAGCAGATAGAATTCAAATATTCAATTGGCACTCATATTCAACCTAATTGAATTTCTTAGTTACGCGGTATTGTACTATCCCTGACGATATGTTGTGTTGACTAGGGCATGGGATTTAAATGTAGGCAATCATAGGATTTTATAATGTCCAATCCCATGATTGCATACATATTAGGGTGCTTCTTATTTTTGCAATTTTGTAGGATGTTCGAACCAATATCGAAGCTCTTTGCTCTCCTGATTGCAATTTTCTATAGGGCACCCTCTCATTTTGTTATTTGATAAGTAAACCATATTTGTAATTTTTTTTTTAAACAAAAATTAGGGGTCGCTACCGAAGTACGAAGTTCAAGAAAGGCCCCATAGAAAATTGCAATCGGGAGAGCAAAGAGCTCTTTTATTGGTTCGAACATCTTACAAAATTGCAAAAATAAGAAGACCCTAATACATATCCCAGGATTTCATGCTCTAGTGTGGACCATACAACATTTTTTTTGTTTTTTAGTATGTCATGGACCCGATGGTGATCTCGGTGCTGTACGTGTGGTGCCAGCTGAACAAGGATGTGATCGTGTCGTTCTGGTTTGGCACGAGGTTCCGCGCCATGTTCCTGCCCTGGGTGCTGCTTGCTTTTAACGTGATTGTCAGTGGCGGGTGAGTGCTCTCGTATATTATTATGTCATGGACCCCATGGTGATCTCGGTGCTGTACGTGTGGTGCCAGCTGAACAAGGATGTGATCGTGTCGTTCTGGTTCGGCACGAGGTTCCGCGCCATGTTCCTGCCCTGGGTGTTGCTCGCTTTTAACGTGATTGTCAGTGGCGGGTGAGTGCTCTCGTATATTATTATAATTATCTGCCTGGGGCTGTCATCTCCAAATTCGTAAAACCTGAACATTTGCCGTAAATCCCATATTTTCCGACTGTACCTTTAGTACACAATAATGCCAGTAAAAGTTGCCGTGTGGTGACAGCAGTAAGAATACATTTGTCACGACTCCAACTCCTCCTGTGGGTGTCGTAAGAGTCGACTAAGGGATTAAAGTGTCACTGACCATTCTACAAGATTGATGATGGGCAGCAGCGTCATCATAGTGGACACATTACTGCGATCGCCAATCCGCTTGCCCAGCGTGGCGATTACGGGCATTTACCTCCTAATGCGTTTATATGCATAGTTAATAGGAGAGGCCTACGTCCAGCAGTGGACTAACATAAGCTGATGATGAATGCCTTACTAAATACATAAATTCAAGGTTTTTCCTCACTTTCATCACATGAAAGAAAATTTGACTTTTTTTATCGGAAACTATTGAAACCCTGTCCAACTAACTTAACATAAGATTGACCCTTGTGGCATGGTACCCAGGATGCTGGCGGCATGTATTGCAATACTGATGCATTGTGAAAGGATGCCGCCAGCTTGTCGGTATGTCGGTCTTTAGTTACGTCCAGGGATCGGAACCGGTTTTTTATAAAAACCTCGAAATACCTAAACATTTTACACTTTTTATGTAGTTTTCAACATGTTATGTAAGTAAGTGTCTTATGTATGTAAGTTTAGTAGTATACTTTAATTATTTTGTTTCGTTACTTGTCTTTTGTTTTAGCACCACCTACACTATGTTTAAACTGTTTTTATTCCGCTACCTTAAGGTTGTCTGGAAGAGATCGCTTTTTAGCTATAAGACCGCCCATTGTAATACCTGTACTTGTAACACTGTATATCTGTTATTCTACTGTTTTTATGGTGTGCAATAAAGAGTATTGTATTGTATTGTTATGTAATTATTAACATCTTATTTTTGAATTACTCCATTAACAAAAAAAAAATATACTGAAGAACAAAAAAGAACGGAATTCGAACCGTTCTTTTGTATGGAAGAAAAACTGACAGACGATTAGCGATTTCACTATTGTTTAGTTCATTTAAATTTCCTGTTTTCAGCGGAGTTGAAGAGTTCCTGGGCATCCTAGTTGGTCACCTGGCGTTCTTCCTGATCTTCAAGTACCCTCAGGAGTTTGGAGGCCCCGCTTTACTGTCGCCACCCTCTATCTTGTAAGTACTGTGGGAGGTGCAGGTGTAAGAAGAAACACAGGGGTAGACTTTTGAAGATTCATAATTTATTTTATATTTACGCGGAGCGTGAGCGTGACTCGGAGGCCGGAGCCTCAAGGGTGACTGAACCAAAGGCCATAGTCGGATTTTCATAGTAAGTCAGCCTTTAAATCAACCAGACTCTAGTATTTTTTTGTGAGTACCTCTTATGGTGAAGAATATTTCTGCTGAGTATCAACGTCCTATCGGTGACAGTTTTTGACTTATGATTTTTTTAGTTTTTTCTTTAATGTGTTGTATCTCAGGATGTATAAAAGCGAATTGCTTCAAATTTTGAAATAATGTTCTTTATTTAGATATGCATCGAATTTAAAAAAATGAATATCGATTGTCGTATAAAAAAAAGAAAAAAAAAACCCAAAAAATTTTTCATATTTTTTTTTGTGTACCTATGAAGTAGTGACACCTCTATTTTCTTTTTCTAATTATAGACCATACATTGGCCTACTAGTTGCCTAAGTATCAAAATTTTCCAAGCGGTACTTCTTACCAAAAATCGGCAATATGTGTGGTCAAGTTCTGCATTCAATCGGTGTTTTTCAATGTAGTATACAAACTCTTCATTTATATTTGAGTTTTCTTATCAGGTTATCTTATTTAAGAGTAAATGCTAATGACAACTTAATGTCATCATGATGCAAGCTGTTTATTTCATTATTAATCGGCCGTTTATTATTTTAACTAGCGTAATTCCATATTATTTATGAGATATTCATTAAAAATAATATATTTCTTGAATATATATATATATATATATATCAAATAAAATTAATAATAAACGGCCGATTAATAATGAAATAAACAGCTTGCATCATGATGACATTAAGTTGTCATTAGCATTTACTCTTAAATAAGATAACCTGATAAGAAAACTCAAATATAAATGAAGAGTTTGTATACTACATTGAAAAACACCGATTGAATGCAGAACTTGACCACACATATTGCCGATTTTTGGTAAGAAGTACCGCTTGGAAAATTTTGATACTTAGGCAACTAGTAGGCCAATGTATGGTCTATAATTAGAAAAAGAAAATAGAGGTGTCACTACTTCATAGGTACACAAAAAAAAATATGAAAAATTTTTTGGTCTTTTTTTTTCTTTTTTTTATACGACAATCGATATTCATTTTTTTAGATTCGATGCATATCTAAATAAAGAACATTATTTCAAAATTTGAAGCAATTCGCTTTTATACATCCTGAGATACAACACATTAAAGAAAAAAATAAAAAAAATCATAAGTCAAAAACTGTCACCGATAGGACGTTGATACTCAGCAGAAATATTCTTCACCATAAGAGGTACTCACAAAAAAATACTAGAGTCTGGTTGATTTAAAGGCTGACTTACTATGAAAATCCGACTATGGCCTTTCTATTTTAAATAAATAAATATCTGGGACATCTTACACAAATCACCTAGTCCCACGGTAAGCTCAATTAAGGCTTGTGATGTGGGTACCAGGCGACGATATATATAATAGATAGATACATACAGATACTTAAATATATAGACAGCAATGACCAAGGAACAAATATTTGTAATAAATAAATACACAAATAATGCCCTCGCCGGGATTCGAACCCGGAACCTCCAGCTTCGTAGGCAGGGTCACTACCGACTAGGCTACGGAGACTGACAATTTTATATTTTATTTATAATTTTTCTAATTTTTTATTTTATTTCTTATGTTGATAATAATGTCATACATTTAAATATAGAATTTACCCGAAAGTAACCAGTAATGTAGAGGATTGTTATACAACCTCTAAAGTACCTATAATATTATGTGGGTCAATTTTTTTAGTGTTGTTGTTATTGTGTTCTGTTGTCTAACCCTTTATAAGGCAGAGGGAATATTTTTCCCACCATGTTTCAACATTGTGTCAAAGTGGAAAGAGTCCAATTTTGCGCATTTCTGACATCTGTCTGCCCGTTACAGGGTTAAGGGAGAAAAGCATCACAGTTTGATAGAAAAAATAATGAAACCTCTGGAGACGCTGAAGTTGCATTTAATGGTAGCTGTTTACCATTAGGCGGGCCATATATTATACATGTTTGTTGCTATTGTGGTATTAAAAAACCTAATATCGTACTCTGTAGATGGCCCTGAGTAAACGCTTTACAACATACACAAAAATTAATATTTTGTGGTATTTTTGTGCTATAAAACCATTAAATATGGCATTGGCAATGAATATTTGCAAAAAAGTGATTCAGGGTGCATCACATTTTGTGTACCTAAATATTAATAAATAATTTACTTTTCATACAGTGTGTAAACTAAGCAAAGGCATTAACCAAGTTAAATTAACAAAACTTGACTTGAATATTATACTCTGGCCAACCAGCAAGTCAGCAAAAAAAATTAAATTCAAAAATGCAGAACCAATTTCTTGTTTCTGTAGAAAATAAGAATATGCCACCTTTTTCTACTGACAAAGTATATAAATGTAAATTTAAATTCGAGGAATTTATTATGATAAAAATAATAACTAACCAAACTACATCCAGCAACTAATGTTAAATGATATTATTTCCAGAAAGAAATACTTCCCCGACTACCGGCGGGCGAACAACTTCGGCCCCTCGTCTGGTCCCACCGCCGCCGCGAGGCCGCCGGCCCCCGAGGCCCACCAGTGGGGCCGCGGACACACCCTGGGAGGCCTGTGAACTTCATACCGTGGACGAATCCATTGTGGGACAGGCAATGTTTTGGCTAGTCTTGAAGCTATAGGCACCTATAGAAGTGTCTGGCCTAAAATAGCGGCGAAAAATAAAATAATGCTTTATTAAGCTAATCAACAATAATTTCCAAATAGTGTAATTTAAAAAAATGGACTTAATTATTATTATTATAGAAGGATTATTTCGTATAAAGAGTCACCCATTGAATTTTTCGCCCATTTTATAGGCCACACACTGTATTTTATGTATGTATAGGCCGATAAAAACAAGGCAAGCAAAAAATAAAAATGAATACTCATTTTCTGTAACACAAACTTCCCAACTTATTCATAAGTGTAGTAGAGCTAACCTAGCATACTGATAAGTAACGTTTGTCTCTCCGTCATATCAATATTTCTATGGGACGGAAAATAACGAACTATGCTTATGAGCTTGCTAAGTTACAAAACTGAACAAGGGGGTTTAGTATGTTATCATAGAATGAGGTCGCCTTTAGTAAACGGCAAATATGTACATAAATCGACCCTATGTCGCAATATATCAAAAATTGCATATGATCTATTAAATATAAATCGCAATAACATCTTTTAAATATATGTAATCATGCAACATGTCGAATAAACAACTAAAACTGAATGTATAATATTAATATATAAATGTTATTTTTATAGATAATATTGAGTGGTTGTGTGATTGAAACGGTTTTATGTATTGTATGTGTTATTGTTTACGCCGAGCGGAGTCACGTTCGCCATGACATACATAATAATTATGTTAATATTCTTAAGTTTCCACAAAGTTCATTGAAGTACCTATGTGTACTCTCATACTCTGTAATCTAAATTACGAAGTACACATGTGAATGAACTTTTTTCTGTCTTATAGCTTGAATGGTATGGTTAGGGTCGCCTGAGTCACGCTGGTTTTATTCAAAATTGTGCCACTTAAACTATGAAAATATACATTTTTCTTGTGTTAATAAGGCCTTTCCTTAATTAATAATAGCCCACCAACAAACATGTATAATTTTGGATAAAACCAGCGTGACTCAGGCGACTGTAACCATGGCAATAACAGACAGAAAAAAGTTGATTCACTACATTCATTAAATGATTTATTACACTACAATACATTTACACAAATTTATGTACAGTGGCGTTCAGAACTGCATGGACGATGTATGACTGAATTCATTCATAAACTGTCCATACAATTTTGAACTCGACTATACAATGTAATTGACACTGTCAATTTGACAGTTGTAATCAGAATTACTTTTTGCCCAACTCTGCTTTCTTCTGTAAACCATAACATCCTTTATGAAATTTTACTACTGGCTTTGTCCTAAATATATTTTGTACATATTAGTATTGTAATGTAATCTAACTTTGTGTATGAACTTACACTGAATTAATTTTTAATAAATAATATAATAAGATGTTTTACGGTTTTTCATTTATATACAAACGCCATCTCCTAAAATGTGTACGAATGCTGAGTAAATGGTTTAATTTTGTCGAGGGTACTTGGTTGAATCTCTGGCAGTCACATTTTCACATCATGGATTATGTATGTATGTATCTCTTTCCTGAATAAGTAATGCAAATGGAAGAGACTCTTTTATGATATAAGGATTGCGGATTTCCTATGTCATCGAAATCAATTCGAGTAGGTATGGTCTGGCAATCAGTTGTGAGCTTTGTGCTTATTGTATTTTTGATTTAATACTAGTTTCAGTTTTATATTATTTAATACTATATCCAAGGCGTTGTGACAGTAAAAAAATTCTAATATTTTTCTTGTGTGTGGCCTTCATTTTTCTTCTAACAAAAACACTTCCGTTCATCACTTACATTTTTACAGTCTACTTGCCAGATTATATTTTACAAGCATAATAGTGATAGCATTTACTCGTATTGAGTTTTATATTCTGGTAAATGTCGTCAGCTGGCGGAAACGGCAGACTATTTGCCGTTTCCGCCAGCTGACGACAGCCTATTTGAAGAAACGTAGGTTTTAAGTCGTCTTACCAACAACCTTTTTAGCTTTTTGTGTTTACCGCCGGTAATTTACCGGTTTGCCAGACTATATTCTTCGTTAACCAGGGTTCCGTATGGTAACTTAAGGAACCCTCCTCGAAACATCGCTATGAGTACGTCACTGCCACGTCATTCATCGATTCTTGACGTTTAGAAACTTCAAATCTGACACTGACAGGTAACCTATCGAGTAACGTTTACTTGCTTACTTCATTTCTCTATCTTTTCGGTAGTCACTAAAAACAATAAAGAAGAATACTCATCTCATTCATGAATTAAGTACACGTATGCGATGACATCACTGTAACACATTACCAAAAACATTTATTATACTGGTCGGCATTGCATTTAGTTGTTGGTGTAATCTTATGCACTAAGAAGTGGTCGGATACGTTTGTATCCTATTGTTGTTTATTATACACAGAAACCGGCATTAGTACGTGAAAATGACTGAGTTTAGTGAGTTTTACTACGGAATACCATTCTTTACTCGTAACTGGTTGACTGCTACTGTACTCATCAGTATTTTGGCCAAGTTCGGTTTCTTCAATCCACTAAACTTAATCCTTTGGTGGACGCCGTTTTACTCGCAATTTCAAGTAAGTATACATGTTTACTATTACTTCTGTTAGTTTTTCTCTACAATTCAGACATTAAAATCACTCTCTTGTCGCCAGTGTTGAAAGTTAGCATTGTATTGGAACAGTATTAGTAGTAAAATCTTAATTCTTGTGGTTATTGAACTTTCTAAGTAAACAAGTCATCATCAGCCTATCACAGTCCACTGCTGGACATAGGCCTCTCCAATTTCACGCCACCTTTCTCGATCTTCAGCTGCTCGCATCCAGTAAACAAGTAAATAATTGAAATCAATGGCCATGTTGACTAGTTGATTGAGAATATTACATTAAAGTGTAATAACTAAATTGTTTTACACTTTGTCAAAGGAGCCAGCTGAGCTGGGAGAGTAAAAGTCACAATGAAAGTAAATATAATAAAATATTGTAATACATTGTTTTATTTCATGTTTAGTAACTTAGTTTATTGAGAATCCCTTTAGGGTAAAAGCTTCTCTACACTTTATTCATGGATCCCATAAAGTCACAATATTGCCATGTCATTGTGTTTAATTATGTTCATGAATTATGGTTGTTTTGCATCTATCTACATTCAGTGAAACATAAAAGGCCAGCTAATTCATTAAATGAATTCATAGCCAAACCAGTTTCCACTTTTAATAATAATATTTAACCCCCTTGTTCATAAATATCTCCTAACATAGCAAGCTAAGTATTGTTTGCTGCTATGTTCTAATACTGCGAAATGGAGGTGGACAGGCCATATGATCGGAAGCAATGAGAAAAGGACAAATAGAATGATGATGATGAAATGGAGAAAAATCGGAAGACCACAAATGAGATGGTTAGATGACCTCAGGGGAGTGGCTGGCCCCATGTGGGTCAGGCTTGCAAGAGACAGGTCCCTGGACCTGGAAGGAAAAAAGAGGAGGCCTTTGTGTTGAAAGGACACGCTTTAGAAACTTGTGTAATTAAGTAATATTATTAAATTGTATTAATGATAATATATCAGGAATAATGGCTTGGAAATTGAAATTGAATGGTCTAACAAAGTTTATGAATGAGGGGCTGGGACAAAGTTATATTCCTTGTCTTATTTTGTGTCCCTAAAAAATGTGATGCAGTGGTGATTCTTGTATGAGATGATATTTTGTTTAAAATTTCTGATGTATGTATTAAGATCTAGTGTAATAAATGGATCATTTGCAGAATAAGTGTACCTTTTAATTTTTTTATGAGATAATGGACTGTGTAATCAGAGTTGGGCAAAAAGTAATATGATTACTCCTTCAGGTTACTTTTGTATGTGTATTTTGTAATATTTATTACAAAGTACGCATACAAATGTAATTTATGGAAGTAATCATATTACTTTTTGCCCAACTCTGTGTGTAATACACCATTTTACTCGGTATGAAAGGTAGGTATGAAAAATTCTGTAACAAATTTGAGATTTTTTTTATCAATTTTGTTTCATACATTTTGTATGGGAGTAACTAAACTGAGTAATCTCACTTTACATACTTATTTTCGTGACATTAGAGGCATACTTTTTTGTTTCATAACTGAAAAGTATGCATGATGCAGAGTAAAATGGTGTATTTCAGTCCATGATCATGATCACATAAAAAAATTAAAAAGTACACTTTTTCTGCAAATTACCCAAATACAAGTGCACTATACAGGGTGTTTTTTTAGATTTCCTTTAAATTGGACAGGTTACGTAGGACATTAATAGATATATATCGGCTTTTGTTAAGTTCGTAAAAAAATTTTTTTTTCGTTTTCATACATAATAATTGTAATGGCAAGTGAGAGAGAACCTTAGGAATAAGATCTCAGGTGACTGACGGCACATGTCAAAATGAGTAACATTAGGATGTAATAAAAGTTGCAATACACTTGTTGAGTCATTAAACTTATTTTTTTAATAACTCAATAACAGTAAGAGTTAAGACAGTAGTTTCATAGAAAAATGATTATTTTTGACCTAAATAAGCTTCCCTTTAATGTAACGGAAATCAATAAAAACACGGTGTATTTTATTTATATACTGAGTCCAACTAAAAGTGTGAGAGAGTGGTATGAAACAAGATAATGAAATTTATGATGCCTATACTAAATATTGATTTATTCTAGATATGGCGCCCGCTCACTGCTCTCTTCTACTTCCCTCCAAGCTTCCCGTTCCTGGTGAACTGCTACTTCCTGTACAGTTACTCGGAGCGCCTGGAGTCTGGCATGTTCGCTGGCAAGCCGGCTGACTACTTCACGATGCTGGTCTTCAACTGGCTGGTCTGTGTTGCTATTGGGTTTCTGATTAATATGCCGGTGAGTTTTTATATGCAATTTATTTTCCTTTAGCTTTTAACAAATCAAGTTGTTACTTTTTTGGAATTTTTAGTGATAACTAGAAACTGCATATTAGCCTGCTATGTATTATAGCAATTAAACCAGACTCACAAGGATAGATGGGCTCTCCCTCTTAACAGTTTGGATAGGACCTTTGGGCATAAAGATGAGGGGCCGACCGCTACCACACTGGTCAAACAACTTAACCCTTAAATTAGCAATGTATCTCACAAGGCACATATATTTTTTCGACCCAGTATTTGTGTTTTTTTTTAAGGTAGAATTTTTTTGCTCTACACAATGGTACAAAAATATTGGGTCCTAACGGGAGGGCCCAAGATATAATAACCTGGCAGGCAGTCCTGACTGGCAAAGCCTTTTGGTGTGCTTAGAACAGCTCATTCAATAGTATAGACCTGAAGTTCTGGTTTAAGGTTAGTCCAGTAGCAAAAGTTGTTTGGGCTGATCTACATGATTGTCTCAAAATCTGCCTAAACTCCTAAAGGCCTGTTTCACCATTCCCTTATAATATATATCTGTCAGCTGATAAATGTTAGCTGTCCTTTTTATATGCTTGGAGAAATGGGTGGTGATCATTTTATCTGACGAATATATTAATCTTGGGATTATGAATCAGGCCGCAAGTATTACGAAACAATCTTATCTCTTAGAGGTATCTCTTTACCTCTATGAAATATATCTGTCTGATAAATGTTAGCTGTCCTTTTTATATGCCTGGGGAAATGGGTAGTGATAGCATTATCCGACGGATATTGTGAATCAGGTCATAAGAGTTACATAAAGTATAGCCTTAAAGATTTCTTAAAAGCAAACCTTTTCGGACACTGTCTGATGCCGGTGGGGAGAGCATTCCAAAGACGAGCGGCTTGTACAGAAAAATAATTGGACATGAAGCCCGTTCGATGAGAAGGTATGGTGAGAGAAAGGTTGCCCGAAGAGCGGAGCTCACGCACACGCGAAACGCCGTAAAAGAGAAAAACAGTTTTTAGGTATTCGGGAGATAGAGGACTATTAATAATAGAGAAGAGGGTGCAAAGCATGTGTATATTGCGGCGTATTCGAATGGGAAGCCAGCGAAAGGAAGAAATATGATCATATTTACGGTAAATAATTTGCCCAGTAGTTTTTCATTTAAGTCTGGATAGCACACATCACCGTAATCAATTATAACAAAAACTTATGTATGTACCTACGAAATATTATTTAATATTCACAAGTGATTTATGGTGAAGGAAAACATCGTGAGGAAACCTGCATACACCTGCGAAGAAATTCAAGGGTGTATGTGAAGTCCCCAACAAGTACTGGGCCAGCGTTGGGACTACGCAAAATAGGCACGTATGATGTCGAGTTGCGGAAAAAATGGCCAGATAAACAACAATAACAACAACATGGGTAAAATTAAAGTCTGGACTAACAAAATTATATGTCGTATGTTTTGGAGGGACACTCGGCCGGAATCGAGTGGGCTATCGAGCATTTGATGTGCTCATCCCAAAAGCCGTAACGGTTAAGAAACCACGTTCTAAAAGGATATTTATATTATTTCAGCTACTAATGATCCCCATGGTGATCTCGGTACTGTATGTGTGGTGCCAGCTGAACAAGGACGTGATCGTGTCGTTCTGGTTCGGCACGAGGTTCCGCGCCATGTTCCTGCCCTGGGTGCTTCTCGGGTTCAACGTCGTCGTCAACGGAGGGTGCGTTCATAATTTATTAATAGGACGAAATCATCAACACAGATCACCGGCTACCACAGATGTCATATATACCATAGATCAAGCAAACGTATCTACTTAGCGTGTCAAATGAACTCAGTAAAATCTACTGAGTTGTCCGTCTTTAATCGCAGCTTGCAGCTTTCGGGCGTCAAATTTTGTAAGTTGAAGTGAACAAAAACATTAATAATGCCTCCTTAAGTAATATTAATTACAACAACACAAAAAAAATATGAATACTCTAGGGCCTGAGACATAATTAAAATCATAGGCAAGTAACAACTTCAGTACATAATCTGACACGCTCGGCCGCCATACAAATGAATGAACTTGTTTCTTCTATCCAAATCTAATTCTGTGGGGGCTACCATGACACTGCTTGACAGTTAGGGCCGATTCCCCTCAGATTAGGTCCTAAACATTAATAGATCATAGTAGCCCCCCTGCTCAACGAAAGTATATGCCTTAAGCCCAATTTCTGGACAGATTTTTTCATCAATCGTGCCCGTGTCGCCACTATAGATAGAGCTTGCCTTCGGGTGGGAAGTCATAAAAACCAAATCAGAACATTTTTAATATATATTTATTTTCAAAACTACAATTTATGTACATAGATTAAATCTAACTAATCTACTTAACCTAACCTATATCTAAGATTAGCCCTTGTGGCATTGTACCGAGCATGCTGGCGGCATTTCCTCACTGTATCGCAATACTGATGCGTTGTGCGAGGAAGTCGCCAGCTCTTCGGTCTTTAGTTACATCAACCAGACGTTTCGCGATTTCAGCAAACAATCGTCTTATTTGTCTGAATTATCAGACTCTGGCGAGGTGAGTTAGATTTTGCTTGTCTGACATATTAGACTACGCTGGTTAAAAGTTTAACACTTTCATTGCGGACGAGTGCTACGCGCTACGCTCGTGGCCGCTTTGTAGCGAAAATGGACCTCCCACAGAGAACTCCCCTCGGGAGTTCCCCGCGCTCAAAGTGTTAAATTAGCCTATCTGGACGCAATAGGAGGGAAATGCCCATAATCGTCACGAAGGGTTAGTTCACTAAATATGAAGTCACTGCACTGCACGGCACCTATCATCAGTTTTCAATAAATGAATGGTGGACTGATATAGGCTAATAAATCTAATAATTGATAAACCTTTTAATCGTATTCTGATATATCAAACAATCAATATGCAGCTCATCTCGTCAGAGTCTAATAATTCTGATAAATAAGACAATGGTCTGACAATGGTTTCACATCATCAATTTATATCAGGAAGGTGGACAATTTTGGGGATTATAATTCCAATGTACAGTTACTGTAACAGTACATTACATCAGAGGCCGGGAAAATGAGGATTTCCGGCCTAGTTGGTATATACGGCCGAGCTAGCGTGCGAGCGAGGCTGGATAGGTAACGAGGCCGGGAATCCGTTTTCACGCCGAGGCATGTATAGTGCTTTTCTCAAACATACAAAGAAATACAAAAAATGACAATGTTGTCGAAAGTCTAAGTCTGAAAAGTGTTATGAAATTCCATTTCCATCCCAGTGAGTTACTGCGCCCTAAAATCGATACTTCCGAGTCTATTTTAAGGAACGTAAAGACAATATTTCATTGCATGTTTGAGAAAAACATTGAATAATAAGTTTTCTCAAACTTGCAATGAAATGTTGTCATTACGTACGTCAAATTAAACCCGGAAGTACCATCTCGCTGGTTCGATGATTGAACTTGATATGTAAAGGCATTTCATAACTACTTTGCAGTCTTAGGACTGCAAAGTACTAGAAGGAACCGGCTTTGAAAAGTTAAATACCGGAAGTAAATTGTAAAGTGACAGAACATCTTGGCATTTCACCGTAAAAAAAAGAACTAATGTCAATGTCACCGGGTAAAAAAATATCTCGAATAGTTAAAAAAAATGACGTGTAAGTTGTTTCTTTTTTATTATTTTGCAGATTCGTTTGGTTCTTTGACTTATTTGTTTGTGTATTGTGAAAATCACTTTCGATTTTTTATTTAATTGCAAGTTTGAGAAAAGCACTATACAAATCTCGGCTCCTCAGTTCCTTCGGCCAGATATATCTTGGCCTGTAACCTTTCGTCCCGTCCTCTATAGTAATGCACTATTACAAGAAAGCGAACTGCAGTAAAACGACGACATACGCCGCGAGTGCGGTCAGCAGGCGCGCCGGGAAAGCGGCGCTCACACGGAACAGGTTGTAGGCTGACAACGCGCGGAAGCACGCGCGGTTCAATCGCAGGGCGTTCTTGCACGTTCGGCGTATTGCTGCAATGTGAACCAGGGCTAAGTTTCGAGGTCCTCGCACATTATTAGTACACTACTATAGAGGTCGGGAAACGAAGGGTTACAGGCCAAATAGATATATCTGGCCGAAGGAAGTGAGGCCAGATAGGAATACGCGGCCTGTAACCCTGTTTCTCGCCGAGATTTGTATAGCGCTTTTCTCAAACTTGCCATGAAATAAAAGGAACTGATTTCGCCGAATCATACTATTTCATTTGTAAATAAACCAATAGTACAGTATCGTAAAACATTAAAAAAACATTCGCGCCTAAATTTTTTTTAAATCTGTTTGAGGTATCTTCTTAACTGGTGGTATAGACATTAGGTTATTTTTTTCTGTGGCTGACTAGTGTCACAATTTGACGTTTCAAAACAAAAAACAGTTTGTTTGCAGTCCTAAGTGTGAAATAAATACATGAAATCTCTTTACATATCATCTTAGCACATGACACCGGATACGGCGGATACATAGTATTTCCGGGTTTAATTTATAGTAAGTAACATCAACATTCCGTAGCAAGTTTGAGAAAAAAAAATTAATAACTCGACGGCGACTCGACTCCATACCAAATTTTAAAATTTAAGATGTCATAAGTTCTAGGTTACATTTATTACACAAAAAAAAGTATATCTTGGTACATCTTGCACGAATCCCACGAATCGACCTAATCCCACGGTAAGCTCGATTAAGGTTTGTGATGTAGGTACCGAGTGACGATATATTTTAATAGATAGATACTTAAGTACCATTACCCAGTTTTAATGCGATTTCAATTAAATAACCTAGTTCTGCTGTGATATAGATATAAGTTTTAGTTTGTGTAGCAATATCATATCAGTTATATTAGGACATCGGACTCGCGGTGACCGCGCGATGCCATGGCAAAAAATATCTGATGATGATGACAGAATATAGAAATTCTGTCAGGATCTTGGGACGAGTCAGTATTTTAGCCACCACTATAACATTTTGTGTCGAAAAGTCGTTCGTCAGTTTACGGACGCTACAGCGCCATCTAGCGACATACTAGGTAAACTTAAGATGACAACTCTACAGTATAAACAAATTTTTACTAGGAATTTAAACATGTTTCATATGCAAGTTTTTATGTAACATATCAAATATTTTTTTACTAGCTGAAGCCCGCGACTTCGTCTGTAGATATAAGCAATTTTCACGGTGAAAACGATCATAATTATGTCCTTTGTAGGGTGTTAAACTATCTCCATGCATCTATTGTACCTATTACCATGCCAAATTCCCAACAAAATTGGACCAACGGCTTTAACGTGAAGAGGTAACAGAGAGACAAATGCTTTCTAAATACGAAAGTAATAATATTAATATGGTTACGGACGCCTGAGTCACGGCCATGGCTCATCAAGGAAAGAGTTTATTAACACAAGAAAAATGCATGTAACCATGGCAATAACAGACGGAAAAAAGTTGATTCACCCAGGCAAGTCACTTGTTGTATGTAGTAGTGATCTATTCAAATAAACAATACGTGTTTAAAATGCGAAAACAAATGCCTATATGAAGGGTCCACGGAAAGAACATGTTTAGTCTTTCTAAAAGTCAGGGCAAATTTGCACCATAAGGACTGTTCATTTTACTAAGCGGACATGAACAACCTCATGTAAATATTTTTTTCTTTTATCATATTTTATTTTTATTTGTGAAGTATTATTTAACTAAAAATAGACAAATAATAAGTAATGTCTCAATTAATATATTAATTATCGGCAACTACATTTTTAGACTACTGTTTGGCCACGAAACTTATGTTCTGCAAACTACTTTTTGACATTTTACGACTAGTTGCGAACTGTACACGTTTGAATTTTTTCAATGATTTAGTTTTTCGTCTATCGTTTCTTAAGTGTACCTTCACAATAGGCCATTACCGCTATATAGGATGAAGATGAAGACAATTTTATGGATGTCTTTTTAAACAAATTCTATGATTATTTAATTAAATAGCTCTAATGTCTAACCCTTATGATGTGCCCTTGCCAAATTAGACCAAAATAACCGGTGAGAGATACTATGTCTTCGATAGACATAAAAAAAACCGATTTTGGATGCAATATTTTCTATAAATATCCTTCCCAGCTAACTTGGCCCTGTTGCGAAATAGGAAGCAGTTAAAAGACTATATCGATACCTCCTACGTATACTGGTGCAAGTGACATTTTTACCATTTTCGTTTTTTTGCATATTTGGGTTCCAAATACTTATATCTACAAGCTATAAAATTTTTGTGGCGAAATTACCGCTAGTTTTTGAAATAAAGTGGCGTATACTGATATAACTAACACCTTTTTTTTGGTTCGAACGTCGTATACTGAGGTAAGTGACTTGTACCACTATACGCAGTACACTTATCGCCGCGGGAGGAAGTTATACCAGTATGCGCGAGCAACAATCTAAAATCCTCACATAAAAGTAGGCTCTATTGCTTATTATTTAGCAATATTGTTGTTATTTGATTAGTTGTTATGTTAAATCAAATGAATTATACGTAACCTACCTACCTAACTAAATATAAAAAAAATATGTAGTAGATTACTGCTTGCCAGCTAAGCAGAGCTAATAATAGATAGCTGAATATTAGCAAGGCCGAATACGAATCTGGCCAGCAATTAGGTAGTGTATTTTTCAAATATGTAATAACACAGCAAAAGGGACAAACTATGTTTATCGGAACGCTAAGTCAAGGAGTAAGAATATACCAACGGCTGCTCATAAGCATACATATTCTTTGCGAGCCGATATTAAGAATTATAATCACTAAATGAAATCAGAGCTTACAATATTCCCTTTGGTCCATGTTGAATAACAAGTGGATAATATTCGTAACCATTTCAATTGTTTTCTAATTCATATATAATGTCCTTAATAATATCGTCTTCTCAAACCTACCACCAGTATTGGATGGACGAATAAGTCTGATTGCCCAGACAGTAAAAAAGTATATCAGCTACTTATAAAGACATTGAATTTTGACATACTTACCTACACTAAAACGAAAGAAGCCTACAGTACTTAGTAGTTCCAATATATACTTCTTTTAATTTGAGTCTTAAAATCATTACTAAGTAGTTACGTCTTACTGTACGCACCTAAGAAGTATTGAAGTATGGCATGGAATTCGTGTATATATTTATTTTGTAAAAGCAACGCCGAAATATTTATATTGATGTTATTTCTTCAACTGTTATATTGCCTTTTGATGTTGTAAGACATGTCTTGATCACATGAAATTAAAACTATGTGTTTGTTTCAAGACTTTCTTCCAGTAACTATTAATCCGGTAGGACACTAAGAATAATAAAAAATATACTTATTTAAAAATAATGGTAAATCAGTTTAATTTTTTTATTTTAAGCGTTTATTTTTCTTTGTATTTATATACTTTTAGACTTCCTGCAATGCCTATAACATACAAAAAAAGCTTCAACGTATACTGGTACATGATTAATCAATTTAGGCGTATACTGGTACAAGTGACAAATTAGGCGAAAACTAATCAATAAAAAACATCAGAGCAACAACTCCGGTTTGTTTAGATATTTACGGAGCATGATACAAAATATACATCAAAGGCACTAAAAATATATCCGTTTTCATCGAGTCATAGTATACTACGTATACGGTAGTTGTCTCAGTTCATCAAAAACAAGAACTCGTAAATTTCACGTATACTGGTGTAAATACCATTTTTTCAAAAACTACTATTTATTTCAAAAAAGTAAATATGTAGATTGTATTAAAATGTATTTGTTATAAATTCTTGAAAATATCATGAAATTATTTCATTGTATGAGCTAGTTACAGAACTTTGTACCTTTGAACAGCTCTCCTGGAAAATGATGATTTTGCACTTGCTCCAGTATACGTAGGAGGTATCGATATAATCAAATTGCCTGCCAAGCAAGGGCGTTCTTCCCGAAATTGTTTTTTGGTATGATTTTCTAGGAATTTTTGCTATACCCTACCAGGGTCCATGTATTGTATAGATATAATATGTATACTAAACATTGGATGCAAATAAAGATCTCTCTCTCTCTCTCTCTCTCAGACACATACTCTTCTACGACAGGATGACAGTATTAGGACTGCGGTAATGTCATTACTATCATATTTTAGGTACCTTTTGTGGGCCACCAAAATGAAAAAATTCCATACTTTTTTAGTGAAACGACGTAAAGTTCAATAGCCAATTTTAAGGTATGCAACTAAGATTTCTGTGTTTAGACTTCGGTGAATCTTCAAGGATATGACACTCTCTAAATTGTTTAATGATTTAGTATAACGTCGACTTAAAATGTCCTAGATATTTGCAATCTTTCACAGTGAATATTTTTCTGTACACCATTGTGCAGAATCAATTTACGATTATCAAATTGAATATGTCTTATCAGATATAGTAATGGATACTTGAAAAGCAAACATATATCAATTGAAAAAGATGGCTTCGCTCATTTCATGGCTGTAAACTGTTCATCGATCGATTTTAAAACCGATGTATAATAGACGTTTAAGTGTGTCTTCTTAGTAAAATGAACAGTCCTTAATCTATTCTAAGTAAGGTTTAGTGTCCTTTTGAAACTTGAATTGACTAGACATGTTATTTCCGTGGACCCTTCATTTGGATAGATTACCACATACAACAGGAGCGTTTCTTAACTTTTTCACCTATAGCACCAACCTTCATTTCTGGATGCAGCTGCGATCCGCGAGCACTCCATCTCAGCCGTCCGCACGCTCGCGTAGAACCGCTCGCTCGTGGTACTCAGGTTCACGATTAACGCCAGGTTCTTGCAGTTCCATAGGCAATAGACCACTCCTCGCAGGAATATGTAGATCTGGAAGGAAATCGAGATTTATATCGATTTAAACTTTCACATCATCATCATCATCATCAGCCTATGATAGTCCACTGCTGGACGTAGGCTTCTCCTATTAACTATGCGTATAGACGCATTAGGAGGTAAATGCCCATAATCGCCACGCTGGGCAAGCGGATTGGCGATCGCAGTAATGTGTCCACTATGATGACGCTGCTACCCATCAACAATCTTTTATTAAATAATGGCAAGTGACACTTCAATCCCTTAGTCGACTCTTACGACACCCGCAGGAGGAGTTGGGGTGATTCTTACTGCCGTCACCAGACGGTGAACCAACACGGTTATCACCAATGCTCGGCGGGGGTGAGCCGTTTTCATACTAAATGACATGTATCACGTGACATTTAGTATGAAAACAGCCCCCACCGAGCATTGGTTATCACTCATATTGTAACGACAAACGTTTAATTTTATCCTGACGTTTCGGGCATGACGTTACACTCGTGTTCGCAGGCAGACTCAGGGTGAAGACACACTTATCAGCATGAGTACGCATTTTGTCTAATAAAATTGGCTGTTTAGTATGAAACGTGTAAGCATGCGTACGCGTGCGGAAAGCTGGACGCGGTCCCATACTAAACAGACATTTTCTATAGATAAAATGCGTACGCATGCTGATAAGTGTGTCTTCTTCACCCTCACTCGTAGTCTGCCTGCGACCACAGATGCAACGTCAGGATAAAATTAAACGTAAGTTTACGTGATTAAGACCCGTTAAAATATGAAATCGGGATTTTGCTTTCTTGGGAGAAATTTTATGTTATAGGAGACAAAATAGCACGCGTGTTACCTACTGCATTCGATGTACAACAGTTGTATTGTATACACTAATTGCTGGCAGTCCCAATTTAATGGCACCTCAGTACAAGTTTAAATGTCACATATTGGGACATTGAAAATATTAACACTCATTCCTAATAAATGTCAGCCTGTCTTAAAAATATGCAAATAATTTAGATATAAACTATTTTATTTCAAAGTTGGGATATGAAGCATTAACCCTTAAATGCATGGTGTACGATGTATCGTACATAACCAAAACGTAGTTGGTGTTTGAAAACTAGATAGGTATGTATATTATGTTCTTAAGGTTAATTTTGCAAGGAAATTTAATGAAGAATGAATAATTGAATTCTAGGCGTAACTGTATTAAAAGAAAACTTACATGTGTTTATAAGCAAGATGGCGGAAATTTGTTTTCGTTGCGTGCGTTTAGCGATTTTTAACCAAGTAAAAAATATTTTTTATTGAAATTTTGTAATTCATACCAAAACGATTTTACAATTACTGAATTTAATATTATTTTCAATCTAAAAGTAAATAATATTTGTATGTTTTATCATGCACGATTTTGCAAAAAATGTATAATGTATGATGTATCGAAATTTTGATTAGTAGTACAAATTCCACCCAAAATATATCCACAGATTTTTTTTTCTATTTTTCTCGTGCTTGCGACGCTATTAGGTATGCTATGCACATTTTGTTTTTGGAACGAAAAGAAAAAATAATGCATTTAAGGGTTAAAGACACATACATTTATCATCGTTTAAGCCCTAATAGTTGATTTTATCTTATCGATGGCAACTCAAGCTATGATGACGAGTATTGCTACAGCGTCTGGTACTAGTACTTCCACCTTAGTGTCCCCCTTGAGCCCCAGGGTAGCTAGATCTCTGCTGGCCCTTTTAAAGGCTTTTTAAACGCTTTTTAGTATGAATAATGGTAGGTTTACCAATGTCGATATTTTGATAATCACCTTAAATTCCTCATGTGTTGCTCCAGCGAATTCTAGGAGTAGTTGCACGGTATAAAGCACGTGATGGAAAGTTTGTAATGTGTGATAGAAAATCTGGAAGGAACGCAAACATTGTACTTTAAAAAATCCTCAATATAGGTGAATCAACTTTATTTGTCTGGTATTTTATTGCCATGGCTACGGTCACCTGAGTCACGCAGGTTTATTGCAAAATTATGCTACTTAAATTATGCAAACATGGTAGTAGTCCATGTTTGTAAGTTGCCCATTAAGGATCGGGCTTATTAACACTAGTTTAATCCAGGTTTGCCTAGTTAAAGTAGCATAATTTTACCTAAAACCTACGTGACTCAGGTGACCGTAACCATGGTAATAACCGACAGAAAAAAGTTGATTCACCATATACAATAATATATGTATAACGCATGTACGAAGAGCAATAATCTTCAAATTTAATTTGCGTTAAAAACCAATTCGAAACGATCTATTCGATCTGGGATTCTATGCTATTGTTCGTAGTTTAGTTAGATGAACTTACCCCAAATTGATACACCTTTCCGCAAAGATTAAACGCATTTATTATTTCTTTATACGCTGACTGCAACACTTCACAATTGTCTTGATCAATCCCTTCATATAATTCGCTTATTTTGTGATTCCAAGCATCTAGCACATCAGCCAACCACACAAGAGTTCGCGTTGCTAAGATAACGTTTATATCAAATATTCCAGAGACGATATAGCTTACGAGAAACGATGCGCCGATATACTGTTCTCTATGAGCGAAGGCGATTAAGACTGTATATACGATATAACCGCCGAAAACGCAAGCTACGTTAATGATATTCCATAGCTTGTAATGAGATAACGTAGCTGCGTTCAAATTAAGACATCGCGAGATATTTTGCAGCTTTAAATATAGACTTACTGCGTTCGAGCTTTGAATTATGTTTGCTATGTAACTGAATATAGTTCCATAAGTACCGACAATGAAATTAATCAATAGTAGAGCTGCAGAACTCTTTCCCACATAAATATGTTCAAAATATAGTGATAGTAAGCGATATACTCGCATAAGTAATATTATCATTACACCGACTAAGGACATGTTATAAGATCTTGAATCTAGAGGTGTCACACGTGCTTCTCTTATCACAAATTTAGGAAATAGTAAGATGTTTTGAGCTATAATCAAAGGGCGTAAAGCATCTAAATATGGTTTGTCAATAATGTTACTGAATGACCACTTATCTTCCATTTTGCTATTCTTTATTTTAAGTACTTTTTGGCGGTCTTCTCTCTGATGTATGAAAATCGCTTATGAATTTATGCTCAGTCACCGTATTGTATGTTAATAAATAATAATCTACTTAAATAAATAACAATTAGTTAAGTGAATGGAATAATAACTACATCTAACTCCAATATACTAAATTAAATTGGTCAAATGATTGACAGTGACATATTTAATTAATCAATTTGGTGATTGAATAGGTACAGTCAACAAAGGCTATCTTGTATGAGTATTCGTCGGCTGACAACAAAAACTCACTATTAAAATTAAACGGGAGATTGGAAATGGTGTTTGCCCTACCTGAGTCACGCTGGTTTTATGCAGAGTTATGCTACTTAAACTATGCAAACACGCATTTTTCTGGTGTTAATACTTAAGCCCTTTCTTAATAGGCCACCTACAAACATGGACTATATGCATGTTTGCATAATTTAAGTACCATAATTTTGCATAAATCCACCGTGACTCAGGGGACCGTAACTTCTATAGATATAATAAAAATATCTTGGGACATCTCACACAAATCGACCTAGTCCCATGCACCGTAAGCTCAATTAAGGCTTGTGATGTTGGTACCAGGCGACGATATAATAGATAGATACGTATAGATACTTAGATAACTACATACACAGCCATGACCAAGGAACAAACATTTGTAATAAATAAATACACAAACAATGCCCTCGCCGGGATTCGAACCCGGAACCTCGTGCTTTGTAGGCAGGGTCACTACCAACTAGGCTACAGAGGCTGACCAATAAAAACTTCTTTAGACGATAAAAGCTTTATTTGACAGGGGGATCGCTGAGTTCATCGGTATCCTGGTAGGGCATCTAGCCTTCTTCCTGCTCTTCAAGTATCCTCAGGAGTTCGGCGGCCCTACGCTACTCTCCCCGCCTAATTTTGTGTAAGTATCAGTATGTATTTGGAGGGCGATTTTTGAGTTGCCGACTTACAATCGCTCATTAAAACTTATACGGAGCTTTATTACAATTATATCCCCTCGTCAGTGACGACAAAAATGGCGAAAAGTCGTTGTCTGTGGAGCCCAGTTCGGGTCTTGTCACAGACAAGGATTGCCAGGCACCGAATCTAAGAAACTGCCCGTACAACGGCTCTTTCGCATAACGGTTGCTCAAGGCCAAGTTTTCTATCTGTCCTATTTCACTAGCTACACACCTCAATGAGTATGCAAGAGACAGGTATACATTAGTCAGCTTTATTACTCAATGTCCAAATCGGGCCTCGCCACTGACGAGAGGATATTCATTAAAACATATTTTGAAATTTAAATCCTCATAATTTTATTTATTATTTGACTTATTTACCAACCGACTCTATTTAGAGGTTTCTACGATTGCACTATCCTACAATAACTAATTCTATTCCATTTCGTGGCACCGTTTTTTTGTCATTCTCTTAATTTCTTGTTTTTCTTTCACTCTCTATACTTATCAGTGATCGGTTTTTTGGATTCTCCCAGCGGGTTTCCTATAGTAACTTGAAAAATAAACTTTAATTATATTGCCATATTTCTGTTTCATAAAGCACGCTCTGTGTGTATAATACAATAGAGTTAAGTAATTTTTTATAGTTACACCAGTAATTTTATTAATACAATAGGCGAAATCCCGCTAGGGGGAACCCAAAAAACCGATCACTGATACTTATGTTAGTGTGTCGCGAATAAATCATTTCTTCTATTCTTCTCTCCCTACCTTTATCCATATTTGAGGTCGGCTCCCCTAAACGTACGAACGAATAAGTCATACTCTCATGACGACAAACGGGTCTTAATCGCGTAAACTTACGTTGAATTTTATCTTTTTTTTTTATGTTGGCACAACAAAGTGGCTCCACTCTACCTGATCGTAAGTGAAAAGTATAGCCCAAATCGCGGCGGCAACGAACAGGAGACAATCAGTAACCTGTTAGTTGCCACCGCCTTGCTGGCCCGCTAGATGCTTCTTCACGCTTCGGTTAAAGGGTCCCAACTTATAGGTATGCGGAAACACATGTGCCGGTAAAGAATCTTGACGTTTCAGGCATGACCACAGAATATATATGACGTTACACGTCTGCCTTCGACCACGGACGCGATTAAGACCCGTTTGTCTTTAAAATACGAGTGATAATCGTTAAATTTTAAGAAATTCTTTTCTAATTTGCAGAAGGAAATGGTTCCCCGAGTCGCGGACGACAGTGACAGGCTTCGGGCGCGCCACGCCGGCGCGGCCCGCGCCCGCGCCGCACGCCTGGGGCGCCGGACACACGCTGGGGGGCAACTAGGCATAACGTCACATTGTTTACGAAAAGATTTGGCTGAAAGGCCATGTTCATTAAAAAAAAAAAGATCTATACTCAACGCAACGGAGAGTTGTCGAGTTTGCGGACGATTGTGGTCACACGCAGTGTTGTCACATCTACCAACTGGTTGGTAAATCTACCTATTTTGCCTTCATTCTACCTATCTACCACTTTCAGTCTTAAATCTACCTATTTTTCAAAATATTATGATGATGAACATTCTCCATACTTTTTACGAAATATAATTGTTATTTCAACGTTTGGGAGCGTTCCGTGCTAAAGTTTGTGGATATATCAGCTTGACAACTTGCCACTGACCCTACTGATAGTGTCAGATGCCAGCAGAGATAGTGACAGTGACAGTTTTCGTGACATTGTTTCGAGTCGGTTGGTAAAACGGTATGGTATATGGAATTATAGATGGCGTCGATCCTTAGGTGGTAGATCTACCAATTTTCCGTTTCTAATTCTACCTATTTTTGGATGTCGTTCTACCAGTTTTCCCAAATTATATGTGACAACACTGGTCACACGTCTCTTTGAGTGGCTTAAGGTTGTAGTACCTTCGAAACATTAAGTACAGATGTCGCTAGTGTTTAGCTTCACAATACCATTGTCTAAATTCGCTGTGATCGACGGAAGGTCGTCTGGTGTAATTGGAAGCACGTTGGACCGGCAATCCAGAGGAAGCGGGTTCGATCCCGTGACAACCAGAGTCTTTCGCAGTTGATTTTTTCTATGCACTCTCTAAGCACATCTGTTACGACATTGTGGGAAGATCTTATACATCGTGAAATTTTAATGGTTGTTCTCCGTTGGTTTAAAGGCATGTTCATCGTTCATCGCGTTCCGATTAGGAAAAAGGTAGAAGATTTTTTTTCTCCCAAATAATATAGACTTTCTATGGAGAGTCGGCTAATTTGAAAGACCCATAGCAAAATAAAAATAAAATTTACATGAACAAATTTATTCTCTTTTACCTAATTGGAAAACGATACTGAAAAAGCCCTTAAACTGAAACAACCAATAAAATGTTACCTTGTGGGGTGGTCCGTGAGCCACTAATAACCTTGCGCACTTCGTATATTGTTTGTCAATACAAAACAACAAGACGAGGGGTTAATACGTAACCGTTATAATGGCGGGACCATATCCTGAATTCGATCGATTCATATTGCATTATTTAGTACTGAATTAGTACTATTTGGTACCTGTTGTAAAAAAATTAGTAAGTACCACTTCCATTTCAAAATTATATTTCAAATAGTCTGGTTCCGCCAGACCATTTGAACCAGACTATTTCAAATATAATTTTGAAATGGAAGAGGTCAATTTTTTTACAAGAGGTACCAAATAGTACTAATTCAGTACTAAATAATGCAATATGAGTCGACAGAATATGGACAGAATTCAGGACCTCGTTCCGCCATTATAACGTTATAATGGCGGGACCAGACTGATTGAATATAACTTTGAAATAGAAGAGGTAGGTACTAATTCTTTTACAACAGGTACCAAATAGTACTAATTCAGTACTAAATAATGCAATATGAATCGATCGAATTCAGGATCTGGTCCCGCCATTGTAATGGTTACGTTAATACAATACTAATTATTATCAATGATTTTAACTAAAAATGTATGTGGACTTAAGGTTTTAAGTTGGTGACAAGAACAAGATTGTGTTGTAAAAGTGTGTGATTATGAAATAAGACATGGTTTTTAGGTTGGTTTACATTTTTTTATTTTCTACTGGCCAACAGTATAGATCCGAAGTTGAGTAAGTATAGCGACGATCTGTAAACCCATTGGTTTTTTTTCAGTTTATTTTATACACACCGCACCATTAACAAACTGAAATATGTATCTCAAAATTCCATATTTTGGGAAATCGCGTTTAAAGTTTTACGAATAACTCTTCTTACTTTAAACGAGTACTATGCAAAAGTACCTATATTATTTCGTTTCCTGGCGGGATTTTTCGGCGATTGCTGAAGCCATCCCATTCCCATGGTCCTTTCTGCGTTATTTTGTATTATCTTAAAATCTCAAGATCCTTAAATTTTGAGTTATTTAGTTTTCTCAATGAAGGTGCGACATCATTTACAACCAATTTATGTTTAACACAAAACAATACGTCAAGTACAAGTGTATATATTTATTGTACATAGCTTTAAGAAATAATTATTATTTAATAAAAATATGAAATGTTCACTATTTCATTATTTTTGGCTCCTACCTATCCTTTTTTCCTACTTTTACATATGCCATAACCACAGACTACTAATAAGATACTGCCATAACATACCACTAATGCTCTTTTGCACAAATAGATTTCAGGGAGTCTTACCTACAAGTTTACTTTTATGTCAACTTTTGAATCACATCATCAGCCTGTGATAGTCCACTGCTGGACGTAGGCCTCTCCTATTAACTATGCGTATATAGGAGGTAAATGCCCATAATCGCCACGCTGGGCAAGCAGATTGGCGATCGCAGTAATGTCTCCACTATGATGACGCTGCTGCCCATCATCAATCTTTTATCAAATAATGGTCAGTGACACTTCAATCCCTTAGTCGACTCTTACGACACCCGCAGGAGGAGTTGGGGTGGTGACAAAATGTATTCTTACTGCCGTCACCACACGGTGATATTTGAATACCAAGAACTAAATGTCGGACTCATTCACCGCTGGTGATCCTCTCAGCCGTCAGCTACTCTACCACTTCGCCAGCGATGGACTTGAACAGTGGAAGCAAAGGTAATTCTGATATGGAAAGGAAAGTCACTTTGACAACTAATGTCATGACAGATAAAGGTATTCTTGGCGTTGGGGGTAATGGGGGTATGGCACTTAGTAGGAAGACCTTTAGTTCTTCGTGCTCAAAAGGTGACATGAAAGTATAAGTTCTTGTGCAAGGGGTTCACCTGTCTGGTTTTTTTTTTACTTACAAGGGTAAATCATCTTTTTCTTGTCTGTTATGTCCATGGTTAGTCTCCTGAATCACTCTGGTTTAATGCAAAATTATGCAATCAGGCATGTAGTCCATGTTTGCAGCCTTTATAGGTGTCCCGTTTAGGAAAGGGCTTATTAACACCAGAAAAAACATGCATTTTTTCCTACATAATTGTACAGTTTAAGTAGCATAATTTTGCATAAAACCAGTGTGACTCAGGATACCCTATCCGGGTAATTGTCAGATTTAGATTATCGTCTTTTCGGTGGACATACATAAAGTTAAGGAGTTCGTGTACTAATTTTGCAATAAAACAGTTACTGGTACAACTAGGTTCCCCGTTCTACAATCCAATGTAATAAAATCGTGTCATAGACTTATAAAAGCTGTTAACTTTTGGCCACCGAGTGGCCAATTTTTTTTTTCAGACTGACAATGACCCATCCGTGGCAATAATTTTGCAAATAAAACGCTCATTTACAACAACAATATATTGACTAATAAACTATAATACAAGCTCAGTGGTGCGGCTTCTCCTGCTTGCCGTACTGCTTCTCCCACATGGCGATGAACTCCTTCTTGCGCTGCTCGCGCCGCTTGAAGTACTCGGGGTACTGCGCCTTCTCGAGCGGGTGCCAGTAGTCCAGCACCCAGTCCGGGGGCTCCACTTCGCGAGCAGGCGACGCCGGGGCTTGAGGCCACTAACCTACTTCTACCTCACTGTCCAGCGGCTTTAGCGTGAACTTCGAAATCCGCAAATTTCGAGGATTTATTTCTCTCACTCTAACGTCTTCGTTGGATAGAGAAAAATCCTCGAAATTTACGAATTTCGATTTTCACGGTAGTAGTCCAAATACATTAAGATCCCAAAGTGACAAAATACCTACAAAGTCAGTTTTGAATCTATAGGTATTGCTCGTTAGCTCGTGTGTCTATATTGCTCTGTAGACCGTGACTTATGTATTAGTCTTTGGCTTTGAACCTGCGGTGCCAAATCAGTTGTTGTATTGTCTTTTATTTAGCTTTTCTTTTTAGTTTTTCGGCGTCTGACTGATATATTGGTATTATAGGCACTGCAGGTCTAATGCCAAAGATAGATTAATAAGTCACAGTCCTCAGAGCGATATAGACATACAGGCGTCAGCTTAAAGTTCAAATTCAGTTTTAGTGACGT